>JASDQU010012007.1:49635-109631 GCA_032191745.1 Picea mariana
TAATGTGTACATATTTTTAATCTTTTTACTTTTCCCTTTTTACTCACCTTTCCCTAGGTCCTGATTTCTAGGTCTCCCTATAATATAGGAATTCCCTATTTTCTAGGAATTTTTTGATGGGTCTGAATGACCTATCAAGCAGATGAGGGAGAATGCCCAATGGTAGTTCCTAATCAAACCTACTCTCATTTGTAGTAGTGTTTCCCGTGATTTTATGGGCCTCGTTTCCACTCAGAACTAAAATAAATAAAAGGGGAAAGACAATAGACTACCCCCCAAAGAGTCCTAATTAATCCTAAGGATAATCTAACTAAAAACAACTAATTTAATCTAACTAATTGTAATCTATATTGAGAACAAAACTAGAAGATTGAGGACAACGAGAGATGATATCATTAGAATAAGAAAAAAAAACATGTATGCTAATGATATGTGATAGCAATAATGTTGAAAACACACACACAATTAGTTGTACAATGCATCTATAACATCATTTATGTACCCGCAAGGAAATAAGTGATAACATCAGCAGACAAAACAGAGTGCAAAAGTAATTCATACAACAAAATCCTATCTACTCAAGCATAATATAAAGGCAGAAAGAGTAGTCTCATATACACTCATCAAAATCACCAATTTCCAAAATGCCTCTTGCTCTTTATTACTTTGAAGTAAAAGTATCATTCTTTGTTACAAAGGGAAAAAGTCCTCTCTCTATGCTATGAGTTCTCTTTTATAAGACAAGAGAGAGATCCCCTAGTTCTCATGAACTTTCGTTTCCTTTTCCTTACATTTCTTTTCTCGCATTTTGAAAATGAATATGTGAGTGTTACAAAGAGAATTTGAATAGACTTATGAGTAATCATTTTCATTATGAGACAAAGGATAATAATCCAAAATGATTTCATTCAACAAGCCAAAGCCAAAAACACCCAGAAACTTCCGAGAAACAGAAGATAATGAAAATGATCACTCACAAGTCTGTTCAAATTCTCTTTGTAATGCTCACATATTCATTTTCAAAATGTGAGAAAATAAACGTAAGGAAAATGAAATGAAAGGTCATAAGCACTAGGGGTCTCTCTCTTGTCTTATAAAAGAGAACTTGTGGCATAGAGAGAGGAATTTTTCCCTTTGTAACAAAGGATGGTACTTTTATTTCAGAGTAATAAAGAGCAAGAGGCATTTCAAAAATTGGTGATTTTGATGACACCAATTGGTGATTTCAAAAATTGGTGATTTTGATGACACCAATTGGTGATTTTTTATGAATTACTTATGCACTATGTTCTATTTTCTTATGATATCACTTGTTTCCTTGCGGGTACAGAAATGATGTTATAGATGCACTATACAACTAATTGATTATGTATTTATGACATTATTTCTATCACATATCATTAACATACATGAATTTTTTCTGATTCTAATGATATCATCTCTCGCTATACTCACTCTTCTAGTTTTTCTCCCAGGATAGATTACAATTAGTTATATTAAATTAGTATTTTTAGTTAGATTAGCCTGAGAATTAATTAGGACTCTTTTGGGAGCAATACACTATCTTTCCCCTTTTATTTATTTTATCTCTGAGTGGCAACGAGGCCCATAAATGCACGAGAAAAACTACACCAAATGAGAGTAGGTCTAATTGGGACCTACCATCAGGCGTTCTCCCTCATCTGCTTGACAGGCCATTTAGACCTACCAACAAATCCCTAGAAAATAAGGAATTATTATATTATAGGGAGGCCTAGAAATTAGGACTTGGGGAAAGGTGAGTAAAAAAGGAAAAGTAAAAAGATAAAAAAATATGTACACATTAGGAAATTTGAGTTAAAAAAAAATAAAGAAAAAAAAAGAGAAATGAAATGAAGAATATGAATATTTAAATTGAAAAATGAATATATGTACAAAAGCACATTACATCCTAGGTCTTAGTTACATGATTTGATTATTTAGTGTGAATTATTACATCTGTGTAAAAAGAAATTAAATAATTTACAAAAATTAAATAAAAGATTAATTAAAATAAAATAATATACATGAAAGAAAATATAACAAAAAATATTTACAAAATAACAAACAAAATTAAAATAAATAAAAATAAAAAAGAATAAAACAAATATACAAAATTAAAATCAAATATTTATATATATATTTACAAAATAAAGAAAAATAAATAGAATAAAATGATATAGTATAATTACAAAATGAGAAAATTTAGAGGTATTTAGATAAGTCAAGGTTCCACATCCCCTAGATTCCACTATTCAGGGTTACTAGGATATCAACATGGCAGTTAGCATGTCATGAGGGGTGACATGTGGCAGCTTGCGATTGCATGGGATTAGAATGGACTGTTGAAAGTGGATGTTAGGGCATTGAATATTAACCATTGAGTTGGTGCAGTGAGTAGATCTTATTTTTTCATAGGCGCGATTGAGGGAAAGGTAACATGGAGTTCTGACGATGAAGGAGACTTAGAGACATGAGATATGTTGATTAGAAAATGAACATATTTGGGCCATTCACTGAAGGAGGATCATCGGAGTGCTTGACATCGAGGAGAGATGGAGCTCTGACGACGAAGAGGACACATGTCAATGCATGTTTGAATAATTCTTGGTGTCTTGTGATGACGTGTATAGCCACATCGGTCCATATTTCAAGACGAGGGTGGATCCACATGTCACGTGGGTGATTTGGAAATTTGATACAGGTTGGCGCTGAGTCCTAGGTGACATGTGTGATTCCAAGTGGTAAGACGTGGCAGTGCCACATGTCTGAGGTGCCATCTAGTGAGGCAAGGGTTGATTTTCGACTAGCTTTGAGGCACCAATAAGGTTGGGGCCACTGATCCTCAACTCCCAAGGGTAGTTGGATCTATTGAAGTATGGCGTCATCGTTGAGGAGTTAAGTAGGGTGTGAAGGCCAGAAGTTTCGACAACAAAAAGGTGTGATGATGAAAAATGAGTGTCGACAACGTTGTCAGTGGGAGACATGGTCACGGAATGAGATAGAAGATCTGTGATAAATCTTGATGATGAGGAGGACATGCAATAGGTTCCACATCAACATCACATATGATGACATAAGTGAGAGGGGGCCACGTGGGTGCTACGTGGCAACGGGGGTGAGGAAAAGTGAGTGAAGACTCAGAAAGTTTAGGAAGCCATAAATTTTGATCTGAAACTCAGATTTAAGTATTGTTACAGTCGTTGGAAAGATGTTGAATAGAATAATACAAATATGATGTTTAGTTAGATAAATTAATGGAATAAAATAAAGGGAAATATCAATAAAGAAAGGGAATGATAAAAGGGGAAGAATATCAAAGGATTCCCCCACATGCATCTCAAGGCTGGCGCAATTGTGAAGAAAGGATATCATGTTGACCTATTCGTACAACCACAAAAGAAGACAAAATAAGTTATGTGATTAAGAGGACATTTTCCAATATATAAAAAAGATTATATTTCTTTGTCTTTAAGCAAACTCATAAATAAGTCTATATTTTGAAGAACATGAAGAGGAGAGGCTCAACAAAGGCAATAATCTATGATATGGATTAAAAAACTATCATGATAGTTGCATGCATATATTCTCCAACACATAGAAAGGAATAGTGAACTCATGATTCAAGTTAAAATTTGTCCAATATATGAGAGTATAAAGATGAATATGTTAGGCACCACATGCTAGCACACGTATGTAGACTTTGAATAAGTAACTCAGAAAAAATATTAATAACCAACATCAAACTCATTCAAGACATGCACTAGATCATTGAACCATACAATCACATAAGAGTCGTGAAGACATCTGAAATCATAAGAGGAAATCAACCACTATCAAAGGAAATCATCAATCAAGATCAAACCCCCAAACTCCCTCGAGGTAGGCAAAGAAATAATATTAGGATCAAGCATTAGAGGATTAGGAAATAGGATTGAAATTTTAGTAGGGGGACCCTTTTCTTCATCTTGTAAAAGAAAAGGTAAAGGGGGGTTGTTGCGACCAAAAACAATGGTGACACACTGGAAGAATGAGTTATCTCTGCCAATAGAAGTCTAGGGACTATACTTCAGGTCTGAATTTTAAAGAAAAGTTCAACAAACTATGGACAATTTTCCAATAGTCATAGGTACCACAATGAAACCAAAATTATAAAAGATATAACCCAATATTTATAGTACATTTAATCTCATACACCTTTTTCAAAGAGCCAAACAATGAGATAAATTCTTTTACTAACTATACATTTCAGATTAGCTTTGGTTCAACCATGGGTTTTTTCTTTTATTAACACGAATAAATCTACATAAGTGTGTTCCTCATATCTATTTTCCTGGCATTGCTTCATTGCCAGTGAGCATCCATATCCCTAACAAAGTTGTCTCGATACCATACAAGCATAGCCGCGCTTCCATCAGGTGTCCATATCTCCAATGGATTTACTTGTACTTCCCACACTTTTAATAGTTCTTTCAACTTCCCTTTTATTTTAGAATATGCTCACTCTTTTATATTTTAGATATAGATATGCATATGCACATAGGGTGTGAAGGAAGCAGGGTGATACGAGAGTTGATTTGATTTTTTGAGTAGACATTTATGCATTTTTTTTAACCAACATGTCTCCCCAAAAACCATCATAGTATTAACCATTTTATTAATGTGAAGTGAGTGGAGCTCAAAGAAAAGAGTGTATAGACACTTTCCTATACTTATGGATTATCATGGTATGCTCAATAGGCATATGTGTTCCACCACAACTACTATTCCATACCTACAGCTGAGAACTTCATGAATTTTCATTTCGATAGAGCATCCCATGCATCTTATGACTTGTAAAACATTTCTTCAGTATGTGACCAGAATTGGACTAACCCCTCAATCAAATTTAAAGAGTAATACTCAAGGAAGACTAAGAGTCAAATTATCTCAGGGAAATGTCAGCAGTCAAATCAAAATATGGAAGGAATATGTACACGAAGAAAGTAAGGTTGAAATCAGAGCTCAATTCATTAAAAATAAAATTAAACAAAAATAAATATGAAGCTAAAATGTCAGTCATTAAAAGGGTGAAAATTGGCTGAAAAATAAGAATAGAACCCAAAAACAAGTAACAATCTGGTGGCAACAACATAGAAAATGTTTTTAGTGAAATCTTGAAAAGCAATCCAAGGGAAAAAAAAAATCAATCAAGAAATGTTACTCATTCAACATCAAACCCAAAAGAAAAACTCCCAGAATTTCTGATCTGAAATGAAAACAAAATAGAGCATGAGAATCGATGATCTAGTGGAAATATTTGCAATACAATTATCTAATCCAACTATTACATATAGTTTTCCTTAGTGCGACAAAATGATTCTGGGAATTTAAGCAACATGGGTTAATGTATATGTTCAATCAAAAGATATTTTCAAAAACCAATTACATGGAACATTCCACAAACCCATAATCTCTCAAAATTTCATGACATGAGCAATTCCTTTGCATATTTGAAAATGATTGATTTTTCAACAGAAAATGCATGTCATATTTCTCACCAAAGCGCCATTTTTATTTTTTATATAAAAGATAATCATTAGCCACACAGACCCAAATAATTCAATTTAATAAAGTAAAGAGGAAAATCAAAACTATGGAGGTCATCAAAATAGTCATTAAAATGACTCCAAACAACGACTAGATCAGAAAAATAAAATAAAATTATATATATATATATATATATATATATATATATATATATATATATATATATATATATATATATATATATATATATATGACAATAAATGAGTGAGAATATATTTATCATCAGCTATTGAGTTGGTGGAAATCTTAGTTTATCAATCAAAATATGTCACAAAGGAATCTTAAGAAGCCAAATTGTGCTAACACTTCCCTAAGTTGCTTTCGTTTCAAGAGAAAAATCATTTGTTGATGATTGCATAAGTCATTTCCCAACCTGCATAACAATAAAGAATGGTGTGATCAACTCTTAGAAAACTCGGGAAGAATTCTTCCTCTAAATGAATAACTTATTAAAATTAAAATTAACTAAAAAGAAAAGTAAGACCAAAATTAAAACTAATTCTAGGAAAATCATGCTAAGCTAAAGTAAACTTACACTAAGTTGGTTGTCATAAAACTCATGCAAATTCCAATGTTTTCATCACATATACATTTTTTGTTCATTTAGTCAACTATCACATCCTTCTTCCCAATAGATGAGCACTATGTTCTTTCCCTCAATATTCCCTTCAACCAAAGACTTTAGTGTCATGATTGTTGTGAGATTTGGATCTATGGACACTTAAACAAGAGTCAATCAAATTAAACAAATATGACCATTAGACTCCAACTACATTTATCTTCTAAAAATGTCAATCCATCAGTAAAATTCAGTCATAAAAATCTGAATCATTCAAATACTGTCAACATTGCATCTCAAGGTATGTGTTTCCCCTGATTATTGACGACAATGATGTGAAACATTAACATAATCATCTTTAGCCTTGTGAGAGGAAAGATAAAATCATCGTTAAATGATATCAATTAAGAAATTTTGAAAAGGTGTGAACAATCTCACGTCACGGACTATATGGATTGACTTCCCCCACTCAAATGAAGATAGAATTAGAAGTCAAAATTGAATGAAGTGGTTAGGATCATATTTCTGATTGATAATAAGATTGACATGATTGGAAAGTGCATTAAACTAACACCCTCAAGCTCACAATAGTGTTTCAAGTAGAGAAACCATAAACCACTTCCTCGAGCTTACACATGTCAAAGAATAAGAGGAAAGTGAAATGAAAAATAAGAGTGTATATCTTGTCTCTCCACTATATAGGTTTTCCGTTCAAAGAATGAAACATATAATCCGGAAAACAAAATCAACAAGTTCACGAGTAAGAGGGATCAAAATAGAAGATGTATCGGCATGAACCAAACATGTTTATCCTTCCAATGTAGGAATAGAATGGTTTTGAGTTCAAGGAAATTTGAAGAGTGTGGGGCTCAATAGATTGATGGGTTACAACCTGCAATGAATTCACAGCTTGAAGATTATTACCATGGCTAAAATGAAAAACAAATGTTGAAAAATCAGAATTGGAATCTTAGAAGTTGCCTTTATATTTTCCATTAAGATACTTACAACTCCCAAATATTTGAATGGTTTCAACATGAGATAAGTGTGTAATTATCAGCCATGATAAAATTTAGACTACTCAAGAATGTGACCATAATGAGTGACCCAAAATCAACAAACCCAAAGGATGAAAAGACATTTTTGAAGAAAACATCAGGTCTGAAAATCCATCGAACTGGTAGTGCTAAGATGAGTCTTTTATTAATTAGTGAGTTGTGGAATAGAAAGATTGGTTCCCAGACAATTTTCTGAATAAGATATCAAAAAAATATTTAAATAACCATGTTGTCCAGAATTGTAAAAAAAATGCAACTAGATAGTGTGAATGAATATCTCTTGTTGATGTATATGAGAGGAAACTTGGATGAAAAGAGTTGCAAGATAATAGATGAAAATCCTTCTTGAAAAACAAATTGAACAAAGAATAAGATATGTGCAACCAGTGCTCATAAATTAAAACTAAAAGTGCTAATGAAAATAACTCAAATAAAATAAAAATCATCTAAGATCTTTATGCAAGAAAAGTCTATGTAGAAAAATTCAAGTTGGTTGAAAGTAATCAAAGAAAGAGTCAATTGGAAAAGACACCAATTGGAAAACTCCATAACCAAGGAAAAATAATATTCTAAAGAGATTCGAAGGAGTTGGAGTGGATTGGATTTCAAATGGGATGATTTTAGTTCTGGTTGAAATCATAAAGTTGGGTAACACTTTTGTGAGAATTGGGTTTCCAAAACTCCTACTAACATTGTTTCAGTCGAATTAATAATTATTTCGGCCAAAATCCACATATTTTCAGCCGAAATTTTTTTCAGTTGAACCGTTGGACATCAAATCAAATGGTACTGTGATGATGTCTTACCATATTAGCTAGACAACTTTTTTTTATTTTCCGGTAAAACTTTTCGACCGAAAGTTGTTTCGGACGAAAGAATCTTTCGACTGAAAATATTTTTCGCCCGAAAAACATTTTCAGCCAAAAATCCTTTTATATATTACCCACACATCTCTCCATTCACATTTTTCCTAAACTATAGATGTAGATTGGTGGTTGATAGGTTGGTACTAGTGGTTGTAGCTGTGGGAGGACGTTGTCGTTGGTGGTTGGTGTTGGCGGTTGTAGCTGCGGGAGGATGTTGTTGTTGGTCATTGGTACCGACGGTTGTAGCTACGGGCGGTTATTATTGGCATTTGTTGTGGGTGGTTGCTGCTGGAGGTCATTGTTGTTGTTCATTGTCACTGGTCCAGGTAAATATATCAATGTTTGATTTAAATCATTTATAGTTTGTTTTAAAGTTTTTTAGGAGGTTGACAAGGCCGAATATGACCCTCTCCATGTATAGGGATAGGCCTGAATTCGGGCATGTACATGAACAGAGTCGTATTCAGACCTGTCAACCTAGGAGGTATAGGATTTGCTTCTGCCTCACTTCTTTACGTATAGGATTTGCTTTTTCCTCACTTCTTTGCATATAGTTGCATATGTATAGGATTTTCTTCTACCTCACTTCTTTACGATATATACATATTTATTGAATAGAATGTAAGTATAAAGTTTAAAACTATATTGCATTGTTTCTTATGTAATTACATTTACAAGTATACGGTTTAAAACCGATTACCTTAAGTAGGTTGACAAGGCCATCCTAATTTGTAATTTATTCACCAGCGGTGTTTGGCCATGCTATAGTACTATAAGAAGTTAGAGGTTGATTTTAAGTTTTTCCAGATATAATGGTAGAGTATGGAGATTATAATTATTCCTTAGGAGTCCCATCACCAAAACAATATTTCCTGTGGATATTATCTCTCTGGTAAAGAGGACCATGCATTATAGTTATTAAAAAAAACTTAAAATTACTTAGGATTGAAATCTTTCCCAGTCATGAAATAAGCAGTGCTATCATTCTATTTCATAGCAAACTTAGTTGTAAAAGATCAAAGATTTATCTCTCTCAATTTTGATGATCTCTATTAATAAATTGTTGAAACTGGAACCCTAACACAAATATCAATATATCCACAATTGAATTGTCCCATTGAGATTCTCAAACCAAGTTATATGTGGAAGCATACATAATCTGTCAATTATAAAGGTGTCTAAGATGTACAAGGAATGATCAAAGTGAAATAGTAAAATTTGGTGAACAACATTATTTGTTTCTTATATTTTTTTCTTCTTTTTGTGAAATGCTTCTTATATTTACAGCCACACCCATGTAGGGTGTGGAAAAAATAATAAGCTTAGCGGAAAAAGACAGAATGTTCCTCTATATTAATTGCAATTACCTATGTTCATGAAATGTTGAAACCCCTATCAAAATTAGATGACAACAGTAATCTAACCCATAGGAAATCTCAAACCATGTGACATGTGGAGGCATGCATAACTCATGAACCATCTTACTTCTTGATATGGTTGGGGTATATATGTAATGTCCTTTATAATCCTATTCATTTACTGATGGAGATTTTGGAAGTGTTATTTAGTAAGTTTTTTTGCATGGGAGTTGAGCATTTAATAGAAATCTCTCTATTTGAAGCAAACTTAGTCTTGGACTCAACAACAACTTAAAAGACCATGACAAAATCTCCACATAGTGAAAAATATATAAAATATTCAAAGTTTGACATAAGACAATTTGATTCCATAAGAATTGGTCTATTGAAACTTCAAAATAGACATATGCTTCTATAAATAGACAAATAATTGTAGACATAGTACCTCAATGATAGTTTATAAGTTGAATCTATGAAAACTAATAATGTACAAAGCTGATAGCAGATGATTTACAATTATATAACATTTTTTTTCCTTTAAATATTTTTTCTTTCTGTTAATAGTTTCATAGGTATATAGATTGTAGTTACATGACACAGAAATTTCCCTTGTATATAAAAATGTTTCCTTTACATATTTTTCTTTCTACTAATAGTTTCATAAAGTACATAGATTGTAATTACATGATACAAAAATTTTCCATGTAGACTTTTCTTTCAGTTGATATGTACTCTCTCTACTATCAATTTTTAATAGTATTAGTTATAATTTTCCAACAGCCCTAATTTTCCAACAGCCCTCATGCACCAGACTTGAAGGAAAAACTGCAAATTACATAACACAAACATTGAAAGAGAATTGTTCATATACAGGGACATGCCCGAATTTGGGCCTATCCATGTACAGGGACAAGCCTGAATTTGGGCATGTCCCTGTACATGGACATGGACATATTCAACCCTGTCAACCTAGGAGGTATAGGATTTGCTTCTGCCTCACTTATTTACATATAGGATTTTCTTATGCATCACTTCTTTACATATAGTTGCATATGTATAGGATTTTCTTCTACCTCACTTCTTTATGAGATATACATATTTATTGAATATAATGTAAGTAAAAATTTTAAAACTAGATTGCCTTGTTTCTTTCGTACTTATATTTACAAGTGTACATTTTAAAAATGATTACCTTAAGTAGGTTGGCAGGGCCGAATACTACCATTTCCATGTACAGGGACAGGTTCGTATTCAGCCCTGACAATATAGTAGGTTGACAAGGTCGAATATGACCCTGTCCATGTACAATGACAGGCCAAATTTAGGCATGTCCTTGTACATGGACATGGTCGAATTCAGGCTTGTCCCTGTGCATGGATAGGGCCAAATTCGGCCCTGTCCATGCACAGGGACAAGGCCGAATTCGGCCCTGTCCATGCACAGGGATAGGGCCGAATTCGACCCTGTCCATGCACAGGGATAGGGCTGAATTCATCCCTGTCCTTGTGCATGGACAAGGTTGATTCGACCCTGTCCATGTACAAGGACAGGGCATCTTTGCATAGTGATCTAGGACCCTCAATTTTGTTCATACACTAGATTAAATTTAATTTAATGCATGTTGGAAATTACAATTTAGATTTTTGTTTGTAATTTTGTGCATTTTCAACATTCAATTACTTTAGAAATATATTTTTTAGCATAGAGCTTTGGCCTAGGAATTTAAACTTGCATCTTAAGTAAGAAAAACTCAGTTTTAGACATTTTGGAATTCATTTTTATTTTTGTTTTAAACTCACTGCAATTTTGAGAAATTATTTTAGTGTAGAAAATTTCATTTCGAGATTTGTTTTGAGTCTAAAAAACATCATTTTCCAATCCAAGTAGACTCATTTACTTAGTTTTTATGTACTTTGGAAATTGATTTCGATTTCTATTTTACATTTTATGAATTGATATCATTGAATATAAGTCAAAAATTTACATTTCTAGATAATGTTTGAGTCTGAAAAACAAATTTCCAAATCTTAATTTAAGCTCATTTCATAGACATTGCATTCTAGAATAAATTCTATTGATTTCCTTTATAAATTTCTACATTTTTCCCTCATATTTGATGCAGAAAAATTATATTTCAGATTGCATTTGAGCATTTAAATTTGAATTCCATACTTTACTTTTGCTTAAACTTCATTCTTTCGTTGCAAATTTGAAAGCAACTTACTTCACACATCACATAAATTCAGATATGATACAAGTCTAAGTATATCAGTCATACCTATCCTACATTAGACTTGTGCCTCATTTCTAATCTAAAATATAACTCATTAGACACACATAAACCATATTGCAAATCAAACTTAACTTGAGTCCTTGAACACTTTAATCAACCTTTTAACCTTGGACTTAGATTTACCTTAGGTAAGCCCCAATTGTACCCTATCCATGTATAGGGACAGGGTTGAATTTTTCCCTATCCATATATTTAATTTCCACTTTTACCTTAAACTTATACATCACTATTTCTAAGGAGAATGAACAAAACCCTCATATTAAACTAATTTATTTTATTTTTGCAAAAAATAAGATCTCGGTGATTTGATTCTACATATTAAAATAGGATTATTTAAGTTGATTAGGATTGATATTTCTTTTTATTTTAAACATAGGATCCACCAACTACCATGGATATGATATGCCTGAGTCTACTACCACATTGAATCAACTAGCACTAAACATTAGACAACTCGATAAAGAAATATTGTTAGACTATTTCATTTTATGTTTTAATATTTCATCAATACTTTAATGAATTCGGGCATGTCCCTGTACATGGACATGGCCGAATTCGAGCCTCTCCCTGTACATGGACAGGGAGAAATTCAGGTATTTCCCTGTACATGGATAGGGACGAATTCGGGCATGTCCCTGTACAGGGACATGCCCGAATTCGTCCCTATCCATGTATAGGGGAAGGATCGATTTCATTGCTGCCGGTTCAGGTAAATATATCCCTTTACCAGTTAAATAATTTTTTAGTTATTTACAGTTTGTGTTTTAGGAGGTTGACATGGCTGAATTCATCCCTGTCCATGTACAGGGATAGGCCCGAATATGTGCAAGATCGTATATTAATTACTTGAATGACCTCAAAATGATTCTCTTACTTTCAGTTTCGATGTATTCGTCTGTGAAAAATCTAGAAACCACGCATGTAGTTCATTGTTGTGTGGGTTTTTTGTTTTTTGTTTATTTTGTTTCTTGGTTAAGTACCAAGACAAGATAATGTGTGACCCTCTTCTCTCCCAGGATGGTCCATGAGACCTAGGAGTAGTTAATAAGGGCATGATCACATTATTGATCTTCCTCGTATGTTAGGATGATAAAATATTATAAGTAAATATCATAAGAATCATGTGGACATTCTTCCATTAAAGAAGAGCTTGATTGTTGACTTTGTCTTGAAATCACCCTGGCTTGAGTTATGCCCCCATTAATTGTTGTGTGGGTTTTTGGTTTTGTTCTTTGTTTCAATCTAAAGAAATTTAGTTGCCTTAAATTTGGAAGAATTTAATTTTTGACTTTGTCATGAAACCTGTAACATCTTGCTCTTGCATGCACTGAGAAGACTTATTCTTTGAGGACACTTGTGTGCAAGTGATCTGGATCATTATACTATTGGTTGTTTTGATTATGATTATGAGATATTGTGGATTTGATGATATGTTATTTTGTTGTATTTACATCGACATGTGTTATTGACTAGGTTCTCCTGAGTGTGTAGGACTCTAGACATTGAGGATGTTGAGGCATCGATGAAACTCCTTAGACTCCTGATCGAGTCAGGGAATGGACTTTTAGGGTTTGAATGTTGTTGATGTGACATATGTACATATGATTAGATATTATGATGTTGATTTTTATTGCTGACATGATTCGTTGATGGATGTAGGTTGACGATAGCTTGTCAACCATACTCACATTTGGAGTAAAGGGGTCACGCACAATAACCATAGACATTGAGGGAGAGGTGTGGCAGCAGCCCTACCACAGTCTACTATCACTCTCGTCGTGGCTCGAACTGTAGGTCAACGATTACCTAGTTTGAGAGACCCGTGATTCCGTGATGGCAGACTGTGACAGACGCTCATGATGATTCTAAGGGGCGTGCAATAAGGCAGGGTCCTTATTCCTTAGAGGCCCTTAGTGTCCCACAAGATCACCTGACGGAATATTGACTCCAAGGGTTTGACGTCTACCAAATTCATTCAAGAGGTGAGTGGCACCCTTGGAGCACATAGTGCGTCTTGAAGGGTGCGTCGCACAAAGAAAACAGAAAGAGGCGAGTGGCACCCTTGGAGCACTTAGTGCGTCCTGAAGGGAACGTAACGATTTTAACTGGTAAGTTAATAAACCTAGTGCCTAGAAAACTATGCCTTCTTAGGACTTGGTCGACCTTAAAATGAATGATGTGATAAGTAAAGTTTAATAATAAATTTTCCCTTAAGAAATATCGCCAAGCCTAGTGAATTGAAAACCTAGGTCTTAGTAGAACCTTTGAACAAAAAAAAAATTAAACATGTAACAAGAAGGGGGTAAAGAAAATTCAAGCATTAATAATTAGGTGGAAATTTTAATGAAGGTTTAATTATTAAAAGGGGGTAAATGGTTGTTTGTCTAAACTGACTAATTATGAACTTAGTTAAAAAGAAAAGGGGAAACTAAAAGAAAAAGGGAAACTTAAATAAAAGGGGAAACTTAAAAAAAAGGAGGAATGTCTAACTTAGTAAGGAATCTAGCCTTTGAAACTTTCTAATTATGAACTCCACCAGGATTTAAGTAAGGTGTAAGTCATTTAAGAATTGTAAGGGAATAATGGGACACCGAGGAGCGTTTTTAGGAACGCTTTTAGGTGGGTGAGGGAAATAGACAAATTTAATTAATTAATAAATTGATTTTCTAGTGCAACTAGGGTATCGGGTGACATGTGTAAGGGGGAGGTTTTTCGAAATTAATTAAATGAAAAAGGAATCTAATGACATTTTTTGAAAACTAATGACTAAGAAAACTCTATAAAAAGGATGGCGTAGGAGGAGTATGGATCATCATCTAGCTTGCATAATGTTACGTTGCCGAAATTTTATTTTGACTGAGTTTCTCTTGTGGGAGTTGGGATACCCAGCTTGGGTAACAAGTGGTAGATTGGCCTTCCAAGGCGAGTTGGGTGCAAGCATTCTATGGTATTTTTTGTGTGGCCCCTTTGCATCTCGGGAGACTCATGGGGAAGAAGAGTACCCCTAGAGTTAGCTGGGAGGTACGGGTGAGGTCTCATCAATCGGCAAGCGAGATCTGGACAGAGCGAACGCACGTGACAACATCTATGGGATCATCGTCTTTGGATTCAGTACGCGCATTTAAATTTTGTTATATTTCAGTAAAATTATCCTATGTATGAGATTATAATGATGATGAAGCAACCGATGCATTTTCAGTTGACGCTATTTTATCTATTCTTAGTAATGCTTTAATTATAAGCTTTTATTCAGTTGTATTTTTATTGTTCAGTTAACTATAGTAAAGAAGTGATATTATTATTCGGTTGTATTTTGTTTAGTTAAGTATAGTTGAGAATTGATTATATCATTTGGTTTATGATTGATTAGTATTAGAATTTTGAGACACTCTTGATCTGAATATACATTGATTTATGCACAGATTTGAGGAGTGCATCCATACCTTTTATTAAGTTTTTGATATTGAAATTTTGTTTCTCTGGGAAAGTAAAATGCATGAACCGAGGGTCAAGGGGTATCTCCTGCATTGAGTGGATTCGTGCACAGATTGTATGCAAAAATTTAGATTACTGTGGGTTCTGTTCCAGGTTAATTAGTGTAACCTATATTGTTAATCGTGATCATAACAACCACATATTTACTTGATAGATAGTACCCGATAGTTCAATCAAAACCTTGATCTAACACCTCATCATCCCATTTGGTGTTGTGTTGGAAGGTTTGGTTGAGCATGGCTCTTATCTCGTAAGAATTTGTATTTCTACATCTAGAAATCAAAATATTTTGATCTGGACATTGACAGCCACAGAGATAATCTCTCTTCATATCCTTTAACTCCTTCCACGTACTAGGAAGAAGAAGAAAAGTTTATGCATATTTATTGAAAGAACCGTCTTGCCTCTCCAGCATCTTCTTAATTACCTTTAACGTGAATACTTTTAGATGCCATTTTTACATGACAAAGTTAGCAATGTTTATAAGAAGGATGTGGACCAGTTTCTCTAGATTTCTATTAGGATACAGAGACTGGATCTTTGGACCGCCCATTGAAACTGTAACCCGTTTGTTGTCAACAAAGAAATTTTTATGCTCTTATCAAACCTCTGAAACTAGAAGAGCGTCTTAAATTGACACAATGTAATACTTGGTGGGTTCATGCCTTGTGCATCAGAAATAGAAAATTCATATTTTTAGTCAAGACACGCCAAACTTTGCTTAAACGTTATAGATTTGTTAAAACCTCCCTTCGTTTAATTTTCGTTTTCATCCTTTGAAGGATTTCTTCTTTGAGTATAAGGATTAATCGCAGCCACAATAACAACCATATGATCAATGAGCACTGTGTATCTCAAAATTCAGTTTTCACAGTGGAAGTGGCGATTTTTCTTGGGTTGGGACTTAATTACTGACAATTGGAATTTCAATTTTTACCCAATCTGCGGATTCTGATCGATTGGAATTAAAAATAACATCTTAAATCTTTATGCATGTCAAATATGCTCGGCGAGTTTCTATTCTTGTCAGCCCATGAATTCAGTAAGTATTAAATTGAAATTCTAAGTTGGGCATGTGGCCGAGTCTTTGGTTTTTATTTTATCTTTTTGTCTCTTGACAGTCGTTTGTTTTAGTACAACGATTTGTTTCGGGAGTGAGTGGGTTTCCAAGTGTTTATTTCCCCTTTATGGCAGTGACTGGCACAATGATTTAATTATTCACAACTGCACATTGATTTAATTTTCTATGTAGACACTTCTGTTGCTTTCTAAATTTTAAATTATAAACTAAACAAATTTATTTACTATCCTTATTTGTAGCTTGTCAATAACACAACGAATTGTAATTTTATTACACAGAGATATTTATTACATCTACAATTTGTCAATAACCTTCGATGTCCTTTAATAAATATGCAAAAGTTTATTTGACTTATTATTGTTTTATTTGTCTACAAAATTGATTTAATAATTTTAGGAATTCTACAAAGGTATACATTAGTTTTTATTGTTTAATTTGTCTACAAAATTGATTTAAGAATTTTAAGAATTCTACAAAGGTTTACATAAGTTAATATTGTTTTATTTGTCTACAGGATTAATTCTAGGAAAAACTTTTCTATAGAATCATTTCAAGGAATTTAGATATTTATAGGTATGTGATACAATGGCAGCATCTAACATAAACAATGTGATTTAACAAAGACATACACTTTTTTATGTTTAGCATTAGGAATGTAAATTGATCTTCAAGTAGTGATTCAATAAAGTAGGGATTCAATTTATAGTTCTTGGAGTTTTTCCAAGATTTTATAAAATTTCATAAATAAAACTACATTATCTTAGATGTTATTCAATTCCATAATACGTTACTATCAATGAACATGTTATTTGGTATATTAGGATCACTGATAGTTTAAGTTGGTACCCTGACGCATTGGTCGTTGTTAAAGGGTTAGATGTTGATTGCGCTTGGGATTCTTGTGCGCTCATCGCACCATGGCAACATGAATCCTTAAGTTGGGATCATTGCACACATTGATCAATATCGCATATGAAACCTGGATTAGGGTCAGGCGCCTTCCGATGTGGATGTTGGTGTTTTTGAATTTGAGGTTGTACCTATTTTGTAACGTTTAATAGTGATCTCTCATTTGTCGGGAGGTTTCTAGCTACTTATCGTGGAAGTTGTTGTGTTGGATTGGTTGGTGTTGCCTTTTTCTTAGTAGGTGCAGTTTTGCTTGTGTTGGGTAGGATGTAGACACCTTCTTGTTCCTCAGAACAGTCTCTAGCCTTGAGACCTTAAATGGTAAATATCGATGGGAACCTGGGCTTGAGCATTGCTTATGTGTCCTAGAAGTCCTAACCTTGCAGGGTAAGACAGGGGGGTAGTCGTTTTTATTTTGGTCTGATTGGTTTTCGTATGTTGCATCTAGCTGCGTGATGTGCTAGTATGTTAGGTTGTTATGTGGTATGTTCCCTGAATTGTGTGCATTGTGTTCGTTATCGAGTTTCACTGATTGATTGTTTGTCATTGTTACCTTCCTATTAAAAAAAAAAAAAAAATCCCCTTGTTATGTAGCGCATGTTGTTGTAATGACTGGGGTCGTTACTTAACCACCCTTTCTTGAGTTATGCCCCCCTTAATTGTTGTGTGGTTTTTTTTGTTGTTGTTATTTTCTTCTTCCTAAAGAAAGTTAGTTGCCTTGATTTTGGATCCCCTCTCCTTGACTTGTTTTTTCTTGTTGTTTTTTATGATTTAACAATTAATATTTTATGTTATAAAATATTATTTGTTTAAATTATTTAATTGAGTGGTCATGGCCCCTCTAGGATAGTTCTTCTTGGTGTATTAAGCCACTGTGGGCTTACCTCTCCAACCTCTTGTTGTCACTGACCCCTAAGGGTCTTTTGCATCTTTCCGCAGATCTCTTCTTGGTTGTTGTTTGGGGATTCTAGTTTTCCTTGCTGGTGTCGCCCTCCTCATTATTTTGCTGGTGTCGCCTTCCTCATCTCCTTGCTAATGCCACCCTGTGTATGTTGCCACTATCCTCTTCTATTTTTGGTGTCACTTATGTATGTTGTTGGTTAGTCTTTTGATATTTAACCCTAAAAGTTCTTCTTGGAAATTTGTTCCAAGTGTCATGTTGAGATCTGCTCTGAGGGTTTGATCAATGATCCCTTGAATTTTTTTTTGAGCATATATCTAAGAGCATAGCAACAACATATCAGGTAATATTGTTTCTTGTTTTAGTTTTAAGTAAATGTTTTGTCAGTGATTGTTTTTAGGCTACTAGATTATGGATTAGAAGTTTTAATGTCTTCTTGATTGTAACATACAAGTAGCTAATGTTTAGAAATTAAAATAAATATTTATTTTTTAGCTAGTTATATTTTTTTCCCTTAAATTTTAACATGTTACACATAGATTATCTTAAAAATTACCTTCTACAATTTACACAGATATAGATTATCTTCTACATGTTACATTTTGTTTTGTATTTAAATATTTTCATGTTCATTATATATAGCATCATAGTAAAAAATATAGTTGTTCTAGTTTTTTCAATATATGTCTTTGATGCTTTGAAGTTGTCATAAATGCTTAAATTCCTTTAAGTTGTTATATAAATTTAATATTTCTATTTTATGTTTATATAACTTATGAACTTTCATATTCATGACTTTTCAAAGGATATATATTGAGGCAAGATGTCGAGACAAGAGTCTCCAAAAATTCCTTGCAAATGCTCTAGGCTATCCAATGAAGGAAGAAAAGGAATCTCTTCTTCGACTAAGACTCCGAGTGACCAACAACAATCTAGTCATAAGAGGAGATTATCAAATGAATTTGTGAATAGATCATCTCGAGAATGTGCTCAAAATAGTGCTATGAACGCAATTTTCTTAGATAGATTGCACATTAATACTCCAACACCGGAGAATGTAGAGAATACATCATGACAAGAAAATATGTTTGGTAATTTTGTATTTTTTTGTATTTATATATATACACACACACATACATTTTTTTTTTATGTTAAATTATGTTTTTTTTAAATGTTGTAATTACTTTCAAATGTGTATGTGTAGAGGATGAGATTAATGTAAGGGGAGATAATGAAAGAGAGAGTGGGTATCATGAAGATTCCAATGTTGGTGAAGAGGGTGAAGGTGGATTCAGGGGGTGTTATCCAGAAATAGAAGATTACACACCTACGTCCACCTATCCCTCAGAAGTTGGCGTTGAGCTTCCTTGGGAAGGGATTACTGAAGCAATGACCCTTGAGCGATGTTCAATTGTTAAAATCAAGACGAAAAATGATTTGAGGAGCTCGGAACCCCCTCGAGAGGGTAAACAAATCATGGAGATTGTTATTCATTCATTGCAAAAATGTATAGATGCATATAAAAATATGGGGCAATGACTAATCATTTTATCGATTTGATGAGGAGACAAAATTCGAAGGTGATGGGCCCTGATAAATGGGACATAGTAAAAATTAGAGTTTCAAAAGAAGAAGTAATTTCTATGTTCAATTTTAAAGAGGGGCCAAAGTAAAAGATGTTGAAGGTGCAATATTTTAAGCACCCCAACATAGCAGGACATATTTATAATAGATTTTTGACAGCATATGGGAAGTTGTCATGGAATGATGAGGTTCTACACTACTTTTCTAGACACTTTTATGTAGATTTTTTCATGGAAATGCACCCTGATTATACCAGCCTACCGTCCAATTATTATGGGTCTAGTAAAGGACGGACATATGATAAAAAAGGGGCATATCGAAATGCAACATTGCAGAGGCCTCCACGAACTTTAGTATCTCATCCAACAAGGACATTTGCCTCACATTCAGATTTGCAAGCTACATCAAAGGTTGGAAAGGAGGCTAGGAATACAATCAGGGAAAATTTGGAATCAATTTTTTATGGTGTTGATGTTAGTTTGAACCGTCAGAGAGCGGAAGCCAATTCTCGAGCCAATTTTTTTTACAAAACAAATGAGGAGATAGATACCATGTCAATAGAATATCTTAAGGAGTATGCAAAATTTTGTCGTAATGGTTGGAAGGTGTTCATTTAGAATGATGAACTGAATATGGGATTGGTATGTGTTATAGTTAGTAAATTTTTTATGCATTTGAGTATAGTTTACTTGTAGTTATAGATCTAGATACATATCATTATATCTTTAGAAATAATTGAGTTGTTATCGTTATTAATTGTAGTTTGGTCATATGTTAAATGAATCTCCAGTAAATAGGGGACTTGATTCCACGATTTTAAATTTGGATGGGTTGAATCAGGTATGTGTTTTCTAATATCCACATATGAGCACTTTAGTTGTCCAATCTTCAATTTTTTGAATAATCAACAACATGAGATTTATGTTTTTGTATAAATGTGAACACATTGAATCCTAGATTTAATTCTTAGTTGTGTTGTTCACATATTCATATTCCATCTCCTACTACTTTGGTAGGATTCTCCCAATTCTCATTGGGAGAGTTTGAAGAGGGTGGGAGTTCACAGATATCATTGCATGTTGAAAACAAATTTAGTTATATATGAAAATTGCAATGTTATTTAAATTATTAATTTAAAATAAAAATGTATTAAACAATATATAATTTATTAAATCTTAGGGTATGGTGGGTATAATTTATTGATATTCAGGTTGACACATCATAGGTATTACATGTTTCAAAATTTAAAACTACAATTTAATGTGTTAAAATCATTTAAATTTAATTTTCAAATGTACAAATTTGAAATGTGTTATAGAGAAATGTGGAGAAGAGAGTGCTTGAATAGAATGTGGAGAAGGGAGTGTGGGAGATTGGGATTGAGGAGGATGCATTCATACCTAGGAAGGATGCGTCTATTCATGATGATTCTTAAATGTATGTTCATTGTGCATTAGTGAATTTTAATTTTCTTTTATGTTGGGCCTTTCATATAGAAGTGTTCAAGCTTATTTTTGTTGAATGTGTTTATTTTTTTTTTGCTTTTTTCAAATTTTTGTTTGATCAACTTTTTAGTTTAGCTTTTCTTATTCATAGGGTTACTCAACTAGTGTCTATATAACTTTTCAAGGCTTTGATCAATTATTTCGAAATATATATAACTCCCATATAATATTATCATCATCTAAAATGGTACATTCAATCTTATTTATGTTTAGATCATGATGAAGACCTAATTTTGAACTTGAGCATTTGATTATTTGAGAACAAACTCTATCCCACATCAGAAAAGGGGAAGTTTCTAAATTTTCTTCGATTGCATTCCTTGCCTTCTTGTCCAAGAATGGAATAATATGGATATTTGTGTTTTCTTCATACAATTAAGTGAATTCATTCTTGGGGTATTGTCAAACTCTTAACTAATTTCTTACTAACCACAAAAACCAACATTTGTAGATTTACAAATAAGCTATGTACGTGCATTATTTCACTTATGTTAGATCGTGACAAATGCATATTTCAAAGAGAATTTGATTATATGTAATATGAATACATCCCATGTAGAAAGATGAAAGATTTAAATGGTTTTTGAATAATGACTTAATATATGTGTAGTTTTGTGTTTTATGCATTTACATGAAATATTATATGAGAACATCTATTCCACTGCAAAAAGAGGAAATACGTATTTTTTGGAAGAATGGATTTTAAAATGGAGATTTGTGAACTTTCATAGATATAAGTAATTTCTTGGAAGAATGACTTAATATGGAGATTTATGAGTCCTTTAATTTAAAAGGTCATTTGAGGGCATTTGATTATATGAGAACATATATTCCACTGCAGAAGAGGAGACAAGTATTTTACTGCTGAGTAAATAAGGTCACCTGGCATGAGAACTTCACCTGAAGGATCTGGGACTTTATCCATGAGGAGATAAGTATTTTATTTGAAGAATGGCTTAACATGGAGATTTGTGAACTTTCTACATACACAACTATATTTATTTTCAGGGTATTATCTAACTCTGAACACTAAAATTGGTTACCTAGAACACAATTTTTCTCTTTAAAAAATTGCTAGATAAGATTTTACATTGTTTAGATCATGTATGCTTAATATGGAGAGTAACTATTTTGGAATTTTTGGAACTTCGTGATGTAAGTTTGGTTAAAAAAAATTGCCAAAAAAGTACAATAAAAAGAGAGCGATAATCTTAAATCTATGGAACTCCAGTTGGGCATGTTATTATTTCTTATTGTTTATTTAATATTTAGTTAAATATCTTTAAAATATTTGTTAATAAAGTATATATGCTAATATGTGTTATTGGTTTTTCTTTTTATTGTTTTTTATTGTTACAAATGTTTACATTATATTTGGTGAAAAATATGTTTACATTATATTTGGTGGAAATGAGCATGTTGGAAGATGAAACTTAACTCTTTTGGTATGTATGTCAATTTTTCTTTAATCACAACTTGTTTTATTTATCTAAAATGGTATGTGTACATTTTATTTTAAATTTGTAGATATATTTTATTTTAAATTTTTAAATTTTAAATTCAACAAATATTTTCTTTTGCAGGTATGAAGTGATTTATATTAAAGCGATGGCTTAGAGTCCATAATTTTGGAGTTAAATGTTTTAATAAAGCCTCTTGGTTTTTTTTATTAGCCTAAAATGGTTGTGGAACCTATATATTTGGTGGTGTAACTATTCAAACTTTCATTAAATATATATGATATTTTTGGAACTCAAAACATCAATTTATTGTTTCATCTTTGATTTCTCTTATATTGTTTATGATGGTGGAATATATTATTTATTGTTTATTTATAAATATTCAATAGGTTATAATTTCAATTTTTATGATGGTGAAAGGATAATTTATGTTTTATGGTGATCTTATAATTTCAATTTTTATGATTTGGTAAAAGGTTAATTTATGTTTTATGATATTGTGTTGAAATTAAAAATGTTTTATTTCATTTTATTTATAAACATCATTGTACTATGTCAAATACAACTTATAATTTCAATTTTGTTTGATTTGAAAATATGGTTGAATAGTCAAACATATCATCAAATTATAGTTTTTACAACTTATAATTTCAATTTTGTTTGATTTGCAAATATGGTTGAAAATAGTCAAAAAAATCATCAAATTATAATTTCTCACTTTGGAGCCCCTTACCCCAAATGACTCATAGATGATGGTTGAGGACTAAAGGGTTGCTCAAGTTAGGTTTCAGACTTCTCAATTGCCTCCTATTAATAATATTAGAATGGAAAAAACAACAAATAATATTGTATATTAAAAATATGTGAGAGATTCTTATGAGAGTGAAAACATAAAAAGAAAGTATGAGTCCATGGTGATGAAAAACTAGTATTAGACTACCATGGTAAAAGCATTGAAAATTTTCATTGGGTGATATGGATTTTATTTCATTCTATTCAAGTGATAATCAATTAACTTTAACAATGCTTTTGTAAATTTAAGCATATTTATCATTGCATCAATCTAGGCCCCTCCTTTATTTTGATAGGGCATAGACTCCTATCAATCCAAAATTTAGTAAAAGCCCTGAACTCAAAATTGAAAATTCACAATGAAATGACAGTCCAGAACTAAACTGGTTATGTTCATCCTTGATTTCTTTCTTGAAAATTCACATTGAAACGACAGTCCAACACTAAACTAGTTATGTTAATCCTTGGTTTCTTTTCGAGCTTTCAATATATTTATTCAAGAAAATCTGAAATAAAAATATACTTTGAAATAAAAATTGGAATAAAAACATGATCTAACCTTTTTTAATATGTAAAATTAAAATATACTTTAATATCAGTAAGCGATTTTCATTAAAATTTATATTGATATAAATTGTTTATGTACCCAAAATTGTAGAAAAAAGTTGATGGATTATCAATCCTCTGCACATTGGAAGTATTCAATAGTGCCATTAATATGACACCTATGACTGTTGTTCAATATCACTGAATAAATTTCTATTCAAAAATTTGCAGGGATAGCAACGCACCATCCAGAATACAAGGTCTACATTGAGTAAACTTCCAACTTTGTTATCATGTCACAAATCACATTCTTTTTCAACTTAAGTTTTTTCAATCAAACTTAATGAAAACTATGTTTAAAATGTGTGTTAGGTAACATCATACACATTTGTGAAGTAGCTCATAATTTCAATTTTGTTTTATTTGCTTCAAGATATTGAAATCTAAATGCACATTACAAAGCAAATTAATATATCAACACTTTTGGAAACAAAATTCACAATTTCATAATTAAAATTGATATTTTTTAGGATGTATTTAAAATTTTTAATTAGGATGTTAATCATACACTACCTTGAATTTTCAATATACTCCAAATTTAATTAAAAAAATGAAAATCTAAATGAAGCAAACCAAGCCTTAGTAGATGACCTGTTTTTTTATTTGTAGAATGATATTATTCCTAGAGATATTAATAGAGAGGTGGATGATTTTATGAAAGGTACTACATTTAGTGAAAGTTTTTCTAAGCCATCAATAGTCCCTTATAATGACACGGAAATGGGTCCTAGTTTTGGTATGAAGTTATCCTCTTCATATGAAAAAACATTTCAATCATTGCAAATAATGAATGCAAATCCTTTATGTAGTTAATTGGTTATGCATTAAAGTATTTGTGTATACGATGGTTAATTTGTACCTGATTAGTATAATCACCCAAAGTATAGGTCATTTTAGGTTCCCTATACAATCTATAGGTTCTTCCCGCAAATTGTAAATAAGGCTCGGTAAACTTTATAATTCATCAAAAATATAACTTTTCTTATTTGAATGGACCATGAAAGTAAACTAAACCAAATGATTATAGAATCCTAGATATTCTTAAATACATGTAATTTCAATGCAAAATATAAAATTCTGGAATGTACATGTCACTTGTTTAAATAAATCATAATGGTATGCCATCTTCAATTATTCGTTCATGATCGGCTTTGGACATTTTCCATTTTCTAACTTTTGTTTTTTTTCTTGATTGAACTTCTATTAACTTTATGCGCGTTGCACATACCAAGTGACTATATTGACAACTTATGACATCCAACTGGTAGTCTTGAAAGTGAACATGAGTATCGGTTTGATGGTTTTTTTGAAAAAAATATCATTTCAATACGATGGATCATCTTTCATATATAAAACCGTTATCATCAAAATATTCTAATAACCTCATCTTTTGTTATGTGCATCGCATCAAATAATGTTTCATGTTTTCAGTGTTGTCTACAGGTGCAACCACGACAAAGACATCTCCTGCAAATAATTCAATATGTTTCAACAAGTAGTTCATGTTAGATTATCACACAAGTACATCTACACGTTGTTTAAATATTTAAACATAAAAATTACCTTCTCTAACAAGATCAGAAACTCTATCGCCATCAACTAACACTATAGTTTCATTTGATTCCATTTCCTCTAAGCTTGCAAGTGGAATTTTTCCTTTTATATTATGTTCAATATGTCTCCAAGCTTTAATATATTCCGCATTTTCGTTTTTAGATTCTCTATGGATTATGTGTCCCTTATGAAAACTAAATAAAAAAAAAATTCATTTCGTCTATCAAATACAAACACATTTTTGTAACAACCTCCTCATTGTTACGACAACAACTCTGAGAACAGGTGCAAAAAATTTATTTATTTTTTGTTAAGGTGTGTGCGCGCGTGTAGAAGTAACAAACATACTTGACTCTACGTCGCCACTTGACAACCAACAAGACGCAACCACGATGTTCAGCACAAGAAGACTGAAGGCACACAACGAGTAACTGCAACAATATACGACCATAGGCGTAAGGCGCACAACACAAACATTAAGACATGCTGGGGGTGCACAGTAAGAACACAGAGGGAAGAATCTGGTGTTAGGGTTACTATTTTTGCATAGGAAAGCAGGGCGTTTAGTCTTATGTCTTCTCGAAAGAAGATTAGACAGGCTCCTGGCCGATTGCTCAGGCAGAAACTAGTAACCCGACCTAGAACAAGACGCAAGCAAGACGAACACAACAAGATGATCCCGACATATCACAGTGACAACAAGCAATAAACGCCCCTAGACATAAGGCGTACAACTAGCAGCTGTAAGCAGAAAATGACACTAGGTGTTAAGTACAGTACAGTCACAGAAGGAAGAATCCATCAGTAGAGTTTACTATTTCTGCACAAAAAAGCAGGGCTTTTAGTCTTATGTCTTCTCGAAAGAAGATTAGACAGGCTCCTGGCCGACTGCTCAGGTAAAAACTAGTAATCTTTGTCAGGTGTGTCATAAGAGTGGAAACCCTGCCTTTAAAGGGCCCGAGACTCTTGATACGGCACTGGATTCCTTACACAGAAAAATCACACACACAGACATGTCTCCTAAGGCTACCAGGGGGGTGTCTACATCCCACCCGACAACAGTTCCAACGCCAGGAGGGTTTGTCAACCAAGCACAACTTTGTCTACAAGAACCAACACCCTCATTACAGACTCAGAAATCCTATTGTACTTAATCAAGATTATTAAACCATAAATGTTTATTAATAATAGTAGAAGTTACAATAACACTGCCATGAATTATTAAACACCTTCCATTTATATCACCTATCCGGACCATGATTCTATAATTACAATACCTCTTATATGCCACAACTCCAAAATTTTAGTGACCTTACAAGATAAAAACAATTCAATAAACATGGGGAGCTCTCAATTCGATGCCACCTATGATCATAGGTTCCAATAATAATGCAATAACATCATATTTCCAAGTAACATCATAATTGAAATTAACAATATAACATCATACCTAGGAATAACATCTTAATTATTAGTACCTCATAGTTGAACAATTACAAATAAGATCATATTTAGAAATGGCCATGTATAATGATACAATCTCTAAAATGACAAGGGACAAGATCTGAAAATGACATATATCAATATTCACTGACAATACTGGTAAATATCCATAAGTAAAAAGGTCAATATATAGAATTAACATTGATTACATATTCCAAGTAACCTCATAATTGAAATTAACAATATAACATCATACTTAGAAATAACACCCTATTTACAAGTAACATCGTAGTTGAAAAATTACAAATAAGATCATATTTAGAAATGGAAATATATAATAATACAATCTCTAAAATGACAAGGACAAGATGTGACAATGACAAATAACAATATTAAATGACAATACTTATACATACCCACAGTTATAAGGGTCGACATATAGAATTAACTTCAATTACATAATATCGGTGACATTTAACCCACGATGTTACTACCCTATAGTAATGGCAATTAAAACAACCCAACGGTAGTAATGTTACCATAACGCAAGTAAATAGTTAAAAGTGCAATTTATTCAGCATTGCAGTGTATACCAATTGAATAATTATCAATTAACAAACAATTAAATAACAATATCATTCCATTAACTATATGGCAGTAGATAACAAATGAGTAAACGTTATGGTCATGACAGTTATCTTGGGAAGAGATAGGATTTGAGGAAGAATATGCAGAGTTATGAAATAAGTACATAGACATCCTTAAAGACTACAATAACAGACTCAAATATGAGGAGGACCATTTGATTTTGCCGCTGCATCTTGTTTGATATTTAGTTCCTATAATAGGCTACAAAGAATTAGTGGAGGGAGGAAGAGAAGACCATCTTTCTGTTGCAGAAAATAATTTGGAAATCAAATTTTCCTACAAAAACAAAATCTTGTTGTGGTTATTTCTATACGATAAGGAACCTAGATGGTAGGTAATTCAAAAAGGAATTTCATTGGGCCAAGATGGTGGAGTCAAAGTCCTCATGCAGAATAAATTATATATCATATCATCTTGGGATTTTCATTTACCAAGGAGGTATGGAAAGAGGTAGAAATGATGATGTGGATAAGGAAATCCGGGGAAGGTAAAAGTATTGAAGAGGATTTTAAAACTTTTTGTTCTAGAAAGGAGGAACTCTAGATCATATCATTACTACGCAACATATCTTGGGGGGTAATAAGAATGTCATTACTACGCAACAGGCATTAAAGAATAGCAAAACGCAGACCCCGAAAAAGGAAAAACGCAACTAAATTTAGGCCCATGAATGAGGACGCAGACCCAAAATAAAACAAACCGAAATGCAACAATGCCCAGTCTGAAAGAAAATGCAGACCCCAATAAATGAAAATGAAATGTAAGGATGTCGTTCTGAATGAGAACGCAGACCCCAATAATTAAAAACGAAATGTAAGGATGTCGTTCTGAATGAGAACGCAGACCCCAATAATTAAAAACGAAATGTGATGATGCCAGTTCTGAAGGAGAACGCAGACCCCAATAATTAAAAATGAAAGGTGATGATGCCAGTTCTGAAGGAGAACGCAGACCCCAGTAAATAAAAACGAAAAGTATGCATCAATGCCCCCTCCGACACAAAAGAACGCCGAGAAGGTAAATGCACAGACCGTTAAACACAGCCCACACATACATAGGTAGGCCATTAAAACGCGATTCATTGAAACGCCCATTAAAACGCATTGCCAGAGGATAAATGAATTGCCAGAAGACAAAACAAATTGCCAGAGGTAAAATGAACTGCCAGGTGAAAACGATTTGCCAGAAGATAAAACAAATTGCCAGAGGTAAAATGAATTGCCAGGTTAGAACGATTTGCCAGAGATAAAATGGATTTCCAGGTGAAAACGATTTTCCAAAAGATAAAACAAATTGCCAGAGGTAAAATGAATTGCCAGGTTAGAACATTTTGCCAGAGATAAAATGGATTGCCAGGAGACACCAACGAAATGACAGTAGTTTAAGCAAATGAATGACAGGAAATTTAAAAGACATGACCATAATTTTATAAAATGAATTTCCCACCACGGAAAGCCCACAGTATATAAAGAGAACGCCCACAGAATTGATCGCCCCAAAAACAACCCACCGTCAAAATTCCAGAATAACAAATATGAAAAATTACACAGTCCCGCACCATCATTTAAATTTTGCACAGTCTAGAATTACAGCAGAAAGGATTTTATACAGTCCAGAGCGATGAATGAAAAGGATATACAACAACAATATTACAGCAAAGAATTACATCCAAGCATTCTACTACCAATTAACGTGCGTACCTTTTTCCCTTTCGACCGTCTTGATTGAAGTCCGCGCCTCGATTGATGTCCCACGCTCCTTTCCGCTCCTGCTTGCCGATCGTAGAAAGCTCACCGGTACCTCCCAGCCAATCTCTATGGGTACTCTGCTTCCCTCTTAGCCCCCCGAGCCGCAAAGGGGCCACACAAGAACCAGAGATAAGACTAGCTTCTCAGCTCGCCTCCAAGGCTGAGCTACCACTCCAATACAGCTGAGAATTTCCCAACTCCTCACAAGCAAACAGTCAAGCCCCAATCCGGCAATGTAATGTTACACTCACCGTTCATCCCTTCTTCCTCCTTTTCCCCTTCTTTTATAGCAATTTGAGACCCACCTACTTTCCCTAAATCATTATTAATTTAATTTTCAATGACAATCCTCTAAAAATTCTCTGTCGTCCAAGTGTCACTCATCCCCCATGTTTCTCCAAAATTATTTTCTTTAATTTAAATAAAAGACTCATTTCCCTCACCCCCCCTAAAGTCGCTCCTTAAATTACTCCTAGGGTTCCTAGATCCCCTCTCATGCTTTTAATAACTTTCCTAAAATGAAGTTGCTGATTTTTAGTAACTCCTTAATTGTTGATTCCTTTTTGCTTTTTACCCTATGTTCCCTTTCCTTTATCAAGTTTCCTTTATTACAAGTTTCCTTATTTCTCTTATTTATTTCTCTCTTTTTATTTTTAAACCCCAAAAGATAAATGCGCTTATTAATCCTTTCTATATTTTTAAATTCACTACTTTTATACTCTCACATGTTTTTAACTTTATATTCCTTTTTACCATAACACCACGTATTTTAATTAATTTATTCCCTTTCTTCACTTTACCCCCTTTAATTTTAAGAAGACTTTAATTAACACCTAGGAGGGTTTTAGTTTACGCCCTTATGTTTATTTTGTAGGATCTTTTCTTAGGGCTTATCAAAGTTTTATCTTAGAGATGTTTTTAAAATTAGGTTTAGATTCGAACTGGGCGACAATTAATTAGGGGAGTCGTTTTAAGAATTTCATCAGGCGTTAAGGTCTCAGGGTCATCTAGGTTGTCTCATCATCATCATCAATGCGACGTGCCCTTCAGGACGCACTACATGCTCCAAGGGTGCCACTCGCCTTGTTTGCCTCTGTGGCGCGACGTGCCCTTCAGGATGCACCACGTGCTCCAAGGGTGCCACTCGCCCACTTGTGTTTCTTTTGCGCGACGTGCNCTTGTGGGAGACTAAGGGCTCTAAGGAATAAGGCCCCCACCTTATTGTGCGCCCCTTAGAATCATCGTGAGCGACTGTCGCAGTCTGCCCTCACGGCATCGTGGATCCTCTCGAACTAGGTAATTGTTAACCTACAGTTCGAGCCACGACGAGAGTGCTAGCAGGCTGTGGCAGGGCTGTTGTCCACACCTCTCCCTCAACCTCTCTGGAAATCATGTGTGGCCCCTTTACTCCATATGTGAGTCTAGTCGAAAAGCTATCGTCAGCCTGCATCATCAACCATCATGTTAGAACGACAACAACATATCATAAAATCAATATCACATCATCAAAACAAAGCAATATCACCGTAAATGAATCAACCCAAATATCCCACTCCCTGACTCAGTCCGGAGTCCAAGGGGGTTCCATCGATGCCTCTGCATCCTCAAGGTCTGAAACCCTGCACACTCAATGAAACTGAGTCAGCAACACCTGTCTACATCAAGTAGTAAAACATCATGTCGTCTATCAAAATGCATCATAATCAAGCACAAATGTATTAATATTAGAAAAAGTCCAGATCACTTGTGAGCAAGTGTCCTCAAAGAATAAGTTTTGTAAGTGTGCCAGAGCGGGATGTTACAATTTTGATAGCGTTTTGTTTTAACTGAATGCAATTTTCATGTCCCATGTATTGTATTAGCTTCATATGGAAATGATCTATTTACATCTTGGATTCCAACATACCAAAAAAACCTATACAATACAAGAACTTGTTAACTTGAAATCTACCAAGAAAATGATTGAATATCATAAAATTTGAACACGTGAATAAAAATATCTTGTGTACATGTGTAACATGTATATATGTACACACCTACGCACATCTATTGATGGATTATTTTCATGGCTTAGCACCAATTTTCACCATTCAACAAATTGATCACCAAATTCAAATCGATTGGCATGAGGGTTCATCTGATACCTTCAAAGTGTTCATTTTACACATGCCCCTACACCGTCATGCTCTCCTTTTCCATGACCACTCTCAAAAAATTCCAACAATGTGTAATGTTTCATTTCTTATGAAGACAACAAAACCAATAGACAGATCATAAAGATTTGACCTGACCCACACATCCATCTAACCATATCCAATGTCGATCGAATCCAATCCCATGTTCTTTCAATGAATCATAAAATTTATCAAAACAATATTGTACATAATGTGTATCGTGTGCTCAATTGTCACTTATATAAAAGTGATATTCTTTAATAACATGTCGATTTTCATTAGTGTTTTCTATGTTATCAATACTCCATTGAGCATGTCTATATAAAACATGGACAAATATAGTGATTTGATGATAATGATAATATTCACTATGTATTTATTTTTGTACAACGAATGTGTAATTCTCTGCAAAATCAACTACAAACAAAATTGTCCCTGGTGGAAACACTTCACGAGATTGTTTGAATTGTAGCTCTTTCCATTGAGATCTATGTGAATGCTTGGTGTATTTATAAATTTCTTCCTCAAACTTCTTCAAAAAATCTATCACACAGATTTTATCTACTTTCAAATCAATCCTTTTGGAAATAGAATGTGAAGTCATGCTATTAATATATTCATATATCTTCCAATTGACTGTTATATTAGAAAATGATTGATTATTCATATCAATAGGATACTTTGAGTGAAACAAACTTAGATTTCCACAACGATCACATTTATTTCCACTATAATATACCAGATATAAAAAGTATGCAGAACAGAAATAAAATGTTAGAAATGGCAGAATAACAACAAGATAACCAGAATAATCACCACAATAACACTAAAATGATATAAGAATAACAACAGAAATATCACTTTGATTCTGAGAACAATGTTCACGGGCCTCTTCGAGGGGGAAACCTCGAGTCGAGCAAATCTCTATTACAATAATCTCCAAGCTAGGGTTCTCATACCCTCGACTCCTATTTATACTAAATATGTCTATCAAAAGAAGCATCTATAGGAAGATCGTTCTAGAAGCGGAAGCTTCTATTAGGTATTCTTACATTTGACTTATTCTATTTTATTACAAGGCCTTATTCATATTAACCTTTATTACATCTGAATATATTGTTCTACCTATGTGTGGGTTAGAACCCTAACATGTCCTCCCCCTTAAAAACAACCTTGTCCTCAAGGCTTGAGATGTGGAAATTGTTGCAGAAAGGTAGTTGGTTCCCAAGTGGCATCTGTTGGAGTTGTATCTTTCCACTGGATTAACACTTCCTTGACGGTTCTCTGACACAGGTGATGCTCACGCTAGTCCAAAACTGCTTGTGGCTATAGCCAAAAGGATCCTTCTTCAGCTAACTTGGGAAGGTTGGTTTGAATTTGGCACTTAGTTCTGATCACCTTCTTTAAGCAGGAAACATGAAAAATAGGATGTAGATTTGAATGACTGGGCAAAGCTAACTGATAGGCCACATGTCCCACATGCTTGAGAACTGTATAAGGACCATAAAATTTGGGCGCTAGCTTCTGACAATGCTCAGCCTTGAGGGAATTATTCTTGTAAGGTTGCAGGTGAAGAAACACCTGATCCCCTTCTTCAAATTGAGGTTCAGAGTGACCTTGATCTGCTTGTTGCTTCATGTGGTTTAGTGCCATGACCAAATTCTCTTTGAGGGTCCGAAGAATAGCCTCTCGAACTGTAAGTGTTTGGTCAATCGCCTGGACCTTCGAGACACCAGGTAATTATGAGAGAACTGAAGGTGGCTTATGTCCATATACCGCTTCAAAAGGAGTCATGTGTGTAGCTGTATGGTATGAAGTGTTGTACCACCATTCAGCTAGGGGTAACCATTGAGCCCACTAATTTTTCTTTTCTGAGACAAAACACCTCAAATATGTTTTCAAACACTTGTTGACAACTTCTGTTTGACCATCAGTATGGGGATGATAAGCTATATTGAATTGCAATTGGGTGCCTTGTAGCTTGAACAGTTCTTGCCAAATATTGCTTATGAAAGTTGGGTCGCGATAAAAAACAATAGAGTGTGGCATGCCATGAATCTTGAAGACTTGATCCATGAAAATTTGAGCCACTGTGGATGTTGTAAACGGGTGTTGAAGAGCACAGAAATGAGCATACTTTGAAAGGCGATCAACAACCACCATGATGGCTGATTTATTTCCCAATTTGGGTAAGCTTGTAATAAAATCCATAGAGATGTCCTTCCAAATAGCAGGTGGAATCGGGAGCAGTTGTAGTGTGCCCAGAGATTTGACTATTTCTTCCTTGTTGCATTGACACACATCACATTCGGCGACAAAATTACAAATGTCATGTTTCATACCATCCCAGAAAAAAGAACGTTTGACCCTGTCATAGGTTTTGGTGAACCCGGAGTGCCCCGTTGTCGGTGTAGCATGAAGCTCAGAAAGTACCGTGGATTTAAGATTTGATTGTTTACTTAAATACAAACAGCCTTTGTATCGAAGCTCATCATGGAGCCAAGAGTACCCTAGGGGAGGTGGAGCACTGGACTGCAATTGTTGGATCAGCTGTGAACTTTTGGGATCTTGTAGGCATTCCTGGCGAACAACTTGGATCCAATCTGGTACAATGAAGGAAAGAGAAAAAAGGGATCCTTCATCTTCATATTTGTGGGAAAGTGCATCCACAACCTCATTTTCTTTTCCTTTCTTATAAATGATCTCATAATCATAGCCAAATAGCTTAGTTACCCATTTTTGTTGCTCCGGGGAGGAAAGGCATTGTTCCATAAAATACTTGAGGCTTTGATGGTTTGTCTTAATTTGGAAGTGTTTCCCCAATAGATAAGGGCACCGCAAATCGATGACATACAGAATAGCCAACATTTCCTTTTCATAGATAAATTTCTCCAGATTTCTTTCAGATAGTTGCTTGCTGGTAAAGGCCAAAGGCCGACCCTCTTACATAAGGACAGTACCAATTCCTTTCCCTAAAGCATCAAATTCCAAGACAAAGGTCTTTGTGAAATCATGAAGGGTCAAGACTGGAGTGGTGCACATGGCCATCTTCAAGGTTTGAAATCTTGAGCAGCAGTTGGAGTCCAAGTGAAAGAGTTGTTTTTTAGGAGAGTAGTGAGAGGTGTTGCAATGTTTCCGTAATTCTTAACAAACTTGCGATAATAACCTGTTAAGCCCAGAAATCCATGCAAAATTTTGAGTCTATGGGTGAGGCCAGTCTTGCATAGCTTCAATCTTTTTAGGATCCACCCTGACGTTGTCCTTGCCAACCAGATGACCCAAGTACTCTACTTTTGAGGTGCCAAAAGCACATTTAGACTGTTTCTGAAAAAGTTGGTTTTGAGAGAGTAGATGGAGAACTCGATCCACATGAGAAAGATGTTTTGTCCAGGTCTTGATATAGATGAGGATATCATCAAAGAAAACTAAGACAAAATGACAGAGAAAAGGATGGAAGACATGATTCATGAGGCTTTGGAAGGTGGAGGGGGCATTACACAAGCCAAAGGGCATGGCCAAAAACTCATAGTGGCCCTCATGAGTTCTAAAGAAAGTCTTGGAATGTCTGCCTCTTTCATACATATCTGGTGGTAGCCCGAACGAAGATCAAGTTTAGTAAAGAATTGGGCACCACTCAGTTCATCCAAGAGGTCATCAATGACAGGAATGAGAAATTTGTCTTTAATGGTAAGTTTGTTGAGGGCACGGAAGTCGAGACACATTCGCCAAGAACCTTCTTTCTTCAGGACCATGACCATAGGAGAAGAGTAGGGGATCGTATTAGGGCGGATAACACCTGCATTAAGGAGTTCCTGGACCATTTTCTCAATTTCATTTTTTGGGGAAAAGAGGTGACGATACGGACATATATTGGGAGGAAGGCTTCCGGGTACAAGGGGAATGGAATGATCATGAACACCACATGAAGGAGGGAGTCCCTGGGGAGTGGAAAATACCACTTGATATTTAGAAAGGATGGCTTGGAGGTCTTGTGGCACCGAGGGTTTTTCTATTGCTTGTATCGCATGGAGTTGAGCAATAACACCAGAATGACCCTTTTGAGCAGATTTTCCATGTGATGGGAACTAATGATCTCAGGTAAACTGGCGGTGATGCCTTGGAACTTATATTGGTGGCCCTCCTAGTCAAACTGCATGGTTAATTTCTTAAAATCCATGAGAATGGGACCCAAAGTCCTTAGCCAGTTTGCACCCAACACAATGTCACAACCACCCATGTCAATAGAAAACATATGAGATTTCAGGTGGTAGTCACCAATTTGGAGACTCACATTTTCACAACGTCCTCCACATTTCATGGAGCCACCATTGACAATCGTGATTTGAAAATTATTGACGGCATGGATGTAGCAATGAGTTTCTTGGGCAATGCGGAGATGAATAAAATTATGGGTGCTTCCACTATCAACCAAAATGATGAACTTCTGATGCTTGATGTAACTGATTAGCTTGAGGGTTTGGGGAGCGGAGAAGCCAGTGAGAGCATTGAGGGAAATGACCGGTTCTACTTCGGGAGGGTCTGAGGGAGGGGTTATGTCAGGGGTTTCAGGTGAATCAGACACAAGGGGAGTTTCAATATCCTATTCTGAAATATCCTTGAAGATGGCCATAAACATCTTTTGTTCCTTACACTTGTGGTCCGGGAAATATTTTTCATCACAATTATAACAAAGGCCTTTGAGTTGGTGTTCAGCCATTTCAGCCCTGGTCAATTTTTGGATCTTTAGTGGAGCGGAGGGAGTAGTGGGATTTACTGGTTTAGGGTGAGGGATAAAGGAGGGTTTCCGGTTTTGAGAAGATACAACCTGTTGTGCTTCTTTATCTCTTTTAGTAGCCTCCACCCAACTCCGAGGTTGATCCATGAGGACATGGGCCTGAATCTCATCCTTGAGGCCACTGATAAAACATTCTCGGAAAAAGGCATCAGACATGCCCTCTGTCCGAAAAGCCAGGCACTCAAAGGAAACTATAAAGTCTTCCACTGTTCCTAATTGTTTCAACTTTGTCAAATGGCCCAAATGGTTAGTGTCACTGTCAAAGCATTCATAAAGCTCTGCCGCAAAGTGTGTCCAAGCAATATACCCTTGACGAGAAGTTTTTCTCCATTGTCACCATTGCCAACGTTCTTGATCTAGATGGAGAACACCATACTAGAGTTTGGACAAGTCATATGTAATGTCGTATAAAGAGAAATAATGTTCCATTTGGGTTACCCAACTAGTGGGGTTTGAGCCATCAAATTTGATCACATCCACTCGCAGAAGGCATAGGTCACGTTGAAAGTGATGGTTCTGAAAGTTATGGGAATGAGAGGAATGTTCACCTTCAGTATCTGGAGGTGGGGAAGAGGAAGAGTTATCTGTAGGGATATGTAGTTTGGTGCAGAGTGTCAAAAAGATAGATTCAAGCTGGGTGGTGAGGTCTTCTTTGATTTCCTCCGTTGAGGACTACATGGTTGTATTGATGGTGGCAACATTGGCACTAAGTTGTTTCACTTCTTGTTGGGTCTTGATGAGACTAGATTGCAAGGTGTTGAAGCGAGCTTTCAATTCTTGGCTACGGGTATGGGCCATGAGCATGGGGGAACTGAAAAGGTGCGGGTGGGGTCAAACATTTTTCTGAAAAATGATATGTATAAATGTGATAAGGGAGAAGAGATGAATCCAAAGGAATAGGTCTCAAATAATGGTGAAAACAATTCCAGACTTCTTTTCTTTTTTTCACACCTACGGAGTAATACTCCGGTCTGAAGAATGTTGCAGAGAGGAAATTCCCAAATACTTAACTAGAAATAAATGTGTATTTAATTGGCAATCCGAACACAGTTGCACGACAATAGGTCTTTTCTGTTTTAATGTGTTTATGTTTCTATCCCCAAGGGTTAGGTATTCAAGGGTTCTATAGACAAGAGTTTTCCCTGTGTTATATCTCTCTGATATACATACGGGGTCCAACAGTAGTACTTAGCCCAATATATCAGGGCACTAACTAAGGAGGATAGATCATACCCTTAGCCGTACTACCTGACTACCCAAGTACTAGAGAGTATCTTCACAAGTGTTTTTATCGGTGGCACTATAGCAGTCAGGCGACCAATCGATTTATCTAAAGAGGGCTTCAGGAAATATAGGTTGATCCGTACACAGGTGTTTTCTGATGCGCTGCCACTCGAAGGGGTACCAACAGGGGTTACAAGGGTGGCCAACAGATGTGCGCTTAAGAACCACTTGTATTTACTGTGTGTATGAATCTCTCAACCGTGGGTTTATGTGTGTAATGACAGATCTTTGTGGTTTAAATATGTTGAAATACGTCTCTACCCTGGAAAAAAAAATTACCCACAATTTCTTCCAAGGAAAGTGCTCTGATACCACTTGTAATATACCAGATATAAAAAGTATGCAGAACAGAAATAAAATGCTAGAAATGGCAGAATAACAACAAGATAACCAGAATAATCACCACAATAACACTGAAATGATATAAGAATAACAACAGAAATAGCACTTTGATTCTGAAAGCAATGTTCACGGGCCTCTTCGAGGGGGGAACCTCCAGTCGAGCATAGCTCTATTACAATAATATCCAAGCTAGAGTTCTCATACCCTCAACTCCTATTTATACTAAATATGTCTATCAAAAGAAGCATTTAGAGGAAGATCCTTCTAGAAGTGGAAGCTTCTATTAGGTCTTCTTACATTCGACTTATTCTATTTTATTGCAAGGCCTTATTCATATTGACCTTTATTACATCCGAATATATTGTTCTACTTATGTGCAAGTTAGGACCCTAACATCCACCAACACATTGTTTTTGGTAAAATAATTCATCACCTTCTCTTTCACATAGAATTTCAAATATAAAAGCACACAATGTGGAAGGAGGAGGTGAACTTGACCATAAAGTTTTACCAAAATCAAGAAAAGTGTCGTAATATAACTCAAATTCCACATGATAACAAAAAAACAAGTGTCACGAAAAGTGATGGGTCTAAGAAACCAATGTCTTTGTTGCACAAATGTATTGATGGAAATTTTAACTTCTTTGTGCGCTTATTTGAATTTATTGAAGAATTCTATTTGTTTCATTGGAAATGTATATTTTTTAAGTTATTCATATTGTTTTTGTGTTATTCTTCGTCACAATACATCTCTTGTATGTGGAGAAACATGTGATTCTGTCAACCAACAATTACGGGTTGATTCTTTGACATTTTCTGCAAGTCTATCTTTGTAGGGTTGTCTAGAAATAACTGTCCAACAAGCAAGTTCTTCATTTGCATCTATTTGCAATCGACATTTTCTATGTTTGTACAATATTTTTCTTGACATTCTCATCGCTTTTTCCATGTGTTGTGTCAAACGATCTTTTATATTGCTAGATGAAACAACTTTTGTTTGTATCACTCTACGTGCAACACTGACATCTTTTTTTCGAGATTTTCCAAAAGATTTTAATACACTAGTTATATTTTCAAAGACATTATGTTTCACCTTTGTATATTTTGTCGACTTTTGAATACCCAATAATGATGTAGCTTCTTTTAACTTTCTTGAGTTTATTAGACAGAGTAAAAGTTGAGCTTGTACTATCATTGATTCATCTTTTAAAAAAGTATTATACATATTTGTAACACGATATCTTATATAATGATTAACTTCTTTCTTCCCAAATTTGTCAATATCAACATTTTCTAATATTTCATCATCAATGTTGATAGATTCTTCTGCATATTTCAATTTAAAGTTTATATTAAAAAACAAAACCCAAACATAAATTCACTAAATTATATATACAGATGCTCATCTTATATTATCTAGAGATTTATGTACATACCAATAGGTGATTTAACTTCTTCTTCAATTTCGGTTTCAATGACTTCATCGACATTATGAGGAAAATCTATTTATGTTTTTTGAAAAACATCAAATCCGAATTACAATCAATTAAATATTTTAAACAATAATTTAAATAAATAATTCTATACTTTTAATATAGACAATATGTGCACATGCACATACCCGGTTGGACTTCTTCTTGTTGAAAATATCTATCTACATCATCATCATTTCTTTCTTCAATATTTTCGCATTCTTGTTTCTTTTTCCAATAATGTTCTTTCCTTTGTTCGTTATGGCGAGTTTCATCTCGAGTGCGATCAAATTTTCTCTTGCGCAAACTTTTGTTTCCCATGAGTGTAGTTATCTGTAAAAGTTAAATAAAAAAATTCATAATTTCAGAATAGCCTCAGAAAAACTCCATTCTCACAAAAATTATTAAAAGATAATTTATCAAGAATTTTAGTTCAACAACGCCTTCACCTTGAAAAAATGTTCAACAACGATTTCAATATATAATTTGTTTTTTGCATTCAAAACATCAACCACCTTGTTCAAAACAACAAAAAAAATGATTCAAACTTTTTCTTAGGGGCTCCACATATGCAAAACCATGAAACAAGAGTGTGAAATGTGTTAAATTGGTTCGGCCGAAAGCATATTTATAATATTTGGCGCCAATTGAAATGAAATGGTGTGTCCCTTCATTTTTTTTTCTGACTGGCGGAATTCTCTCACCCATATTTCGGTCAGAAACCTAATGTTCGACCGAAAAACTAGGAATCCGTTTATTTTTTACTGATTTCGTTAGTAAAATATCTTTCGGTCGAAAGATTCTTTCGACCGAAAACCGACGAATGAGACTATTTGCAAGAACCTGATAATTCCCTCCAACTTCCTTGCACTTTGGAGGTTGCAGACTCCTACAAATACTCATATTTTAGATTTGAAATTGATATCAGTATTTGCAAAATTGAATCTACTTTCTATGGATATAATTTTTTTTCATTTTCATTATTTAGATCTAATTTTATTTAATTTTATAAAAAAATCACTGCATAATATTTTCAGGTGACATTATTATTCAGTGAAATGAAATATCCATATCTCTAAAAATACATAGTGGAAAATTTAGAAAAAATTATACTCACAATCCTTAAATTGTTCTCTTCAAAAGGGTATTTTTAGATTTTAATTTTAAGTACAAATTAACATAGATACAATATGGGGGGAAACATGTGTTTAAAATATGCAACTGTTTCAACTTGGTCAACTTCAAAAAATTCTAGAAATTATAACATTCATCCGTTAAATTCAAAATTATAGTCATAAGAAAATAGAGTCTCTGTAGATTGTTGCAGTATATTTAGTTTGTCAAAAACAAAATTTTAATAATAGATACATTGTTGGGGGGAAACATAACTCATTAGCATTCCTTTCATTTGTAAGGAACATACTGTGAAACAATTGCCAAATTGACATATCAAATCTCAATAAAAATAATTTGAAAAATAGTCAGTAGAAAGCTAGAAAAATTCTTCACAAGTTTTGTTTTTACCGTAAAGTGAAATTATAAATCAAAAAATTAATTTTGTATACCAGAAGTTGAATAACTTGTGAAAATAAAGTTTTTTTTCTCATAAAACAAGAAAAATAGACACCCATCTTCATGATTTTACCCTCCCATGAATTTTCAATTCACTGTGTGTGGGACAACAAGCCTAAAAATCATAAGACTCTCAGTCAAGCAAATTTTCATATTAGAATCATGTGGATATGAGATGGAGAAGATATGAGTTTTCGTTTTCATCACAAGAGAGAGTAAATAGTGTCCTTTTAAAATATCCCACTTGTGAGATAAACCAACGCTTCAAAAAGAATTTGACATGGTGATCAAGCATAAAAATCAACAATCTAAAAATTACCCAGCACATAGAAAAAATTTGAGAATGAGATGAAGTAAATTTTCCCCATATCAAGATTAAATTCAAAATCCATCCAAGGGAAAATTTAGTGGATAATCTTTCTATTTATTTGCACCTTTGCTGAGAATTTATTTATTAATCATCCAATGGTAAATAAAAGAAAATGAAAACAGAGAACCAATTAAAAAACTAGGAAGAAAAGATAAATTATGTAAAGGAAAGACACTAGCCCATTCAACCCTACTCCTACTCTACGACAAAATGGATGAAAAAATGAACTATGTAAAGCCATAATACCAATATATCAATCCAAGTAATCCCAAGCCTGCAAACATATGTTTAGGATAAAATATCAGTAACAACACTTGGAATAAAAACAAATTAAAAGTAGAAAGAATTAAAACATCAAAAAAATTATTCACCATATTGATAATTCATGGAGAATCTATCCAAGTAAGATATTTCCAACCATGCTTCAATTCTATCGTAAAATATACCATGACTATCATAGAGTTAATGGAGGGAGTTCAATGGAAAGTAGCATACCATATGAGGATTGTGCATAGAATTCATGTGAAGTGTGATCAGTGAGAGAATATTCATGTTAATAAAGTCATTTATCCTTGAAGACAAACCAAAAGAATAAGGTCCTAAAATAACCATCTGCATAGACCGAAGTGCCTCATCATATTGGCAAGCCTCCATGGACTCACACTTCAAGTAACCATATACTTGATATAGACTAGTGGAAACAAATTATCTATCTGAGAAAGCATCCACCATGGTATGAGAGGTAATTTTAGGACAATGGTGAGATCCACTAGTATCAATAATATCTAGTAAATTGCTACATGAACAAGAAGATTCACTATTGATAAAAAAATGAAGATAAGAAAGAAGAAGACACAGTCTGATATACATCTACTATAGCATTCCCTTTATCCCATGAAAAAGGTTGATAAAGCATAGAATTAATAAGTTCATGGGGAGATGCCTTATCCTTCCTATCTTATGTATGTACATTTCCCCCATCAAGTATTTCAAAAGGGGTCAGCCCCATTGAGTTTATTTGAGTGGGATGATGGGTGTTTTCTTGCAAATTCAAATCATTAAAGAGATCAAGATACAAATGAAAATAAGTGGAATAATTAAGAGACATCAAAGCTTCTCCAGAACAAGAAAAATTTTCAGAAAGTGACTCCCTAAATGGTAGTCCCCGCTCCTTAAGAACATCGATGATTTCTTGTGAATCAGTGGGCTCCAGAGTATGCATGATTTCACAATAAACATGTTCCTCCTCAACATGGTTTTCCTCTTTCAAGTTAAAAGTAGGTGGTTGAGATAAAAGAGGTATGTCCTGCATGTTTATTTCTTCTCCTAAAGTGAAAAAATCAGTGTGGCTATATTGCTCCCGTACCATATGAGAATATGAAATATATTGTAAAGCATATTCATGGTTAGAAGAGAAAATCAACTAATAAGAATCATTAGAACAAGAGGTTTCAACAAATGATTTACCAACAATAGGAAAACAATCTTGCACTATGTCACTTGAACTAGGATAATTTGTAACAATAGAACAATTTGAATCAACATAAATTAATTTCAAATTATCCAAGTGTGAAAAAGAATTCATTTTAAGTGTGTCTAGATTTTATTCATTAACAAAATGATCATATTTCAAGTTTTCTTCCATAGCTCCCTCATCCATTTCTTGTGATGGGAAAGAAGAGAGAGGATAACAAGATCCTGACATAACCATCGGTGTCACCCGAAGTGTCCCATTATTAACAAGAAATTCCTCCTCTTGGGAAGCTACAAAAAAATAGGAATTTGAATTTATAACACAAGAGGTCTCTTTTTTGTCCCAAAAGAAAGAAAGAGGGAATCGAGTGGTGGGAGGATACATATGTTTCTTCCAAAAAATAATTTTCTATCTAATCGATATCCCCCATAGTAAAGAAAGATCCAAACATATGAAGTCCATCTAAACCATTAGCATTTTCAACATTTTTATTTAAACCCAAATCAACATGTGGAGCAAAATTAAAATGTGATTTAGATTCTTCACCCACTCGTTCGTATGTTTCAGTAGTAAGAGAAACTAGACATGAAATCAAATCATGGTTAGAGGGCCTATCATCCAAAGGAAACCTATAGAAAATATGAGCAAATATGATCATAAAATCTTCAAGGGATTCATCCTCGTTCTTCTTTATCTTTAAAATTTCTGCACACAAATTATCATAATCATAATTCTCAAACGTATGAAAAAATTCACGCATAAATTATTCCCATGTGTAAATAGAGGAAGCCGACAAAGTCTCGCACCAACTCTTGACCCGACCTGCAAAAGTGAGAGTGAACATCCTGCAAATGACATTACCATTAGTAATATTGTGAGAACCACAAAATTCCCAACATTTAAAAGCATGTTCATTTGTAGTTGTCTCAGTCTCGCCATCAAATCTAAGTTGCAACAAGAAATGTAAAATATTTTTAGGAGTTTTGGGAGGTACAATACTAGAAAAATAACTCCATAAAGGGATATGGAATGGAGCCATTAGTAAATTAAAACAAAAACTAACAATAATGATCCCATAGACTCAGTTTGTCATCTGGCCCTCCTTGTAGTGTCATTTATGTTGATGGGTTTGAATGATCTGTCAAGCATATGAGGGAGAATGTCCGATGGAAGGTCCCAATCAGACCTACTCTCATTTGGAGTATCATTTCCCGCGATTTTATGGGCCTCGTTGCCACTTAGAACTAAAAGAAATAAAAGGGGAAAGGCAATCGATAGCCCCCCAAAGAGTTCTAATTAATCCTAAGTCTAATCTAAGTAAAAGAAACTAATTTAATCTAACTAATTATTATTTATCCTAGGAGAAAAACTAGAAGAGTGAGTACAATGAGAGATGATATCATTAGAATAAAAAAAAAGAAGCATGTATGCTAATGATATTTGATAGCAACAATTCTACAAATACACAAGCAATTAGTTATACAATTCATATATAACATCATTTATGTACCCACAAGGAAACAAGTGATAGCATAAGCAGACAGAACATAGTGAAAAAGTCATTCATAAAACAAAATCATATCTACTCAAGCAAAAGATGAAGGCATAAAGAGTATTCTCGTATACACTCATCAAAATCACCAATTTCCAAAATGTCTCCTACTCTTTATTACTATGAAGTAAAAGTACCATCCTCTATTACAAAGGGAAAAAATCATCTCTCTATGCTATGAGTTCTCTTTTATAAGACAAGAGAGAGACCCCCTAGTTATCACAACCTTTCGTTTCCTTTTCCTTACGTTTATTTTCTCACATTTCAAAAATTAATATGTGATCGTTACAAAGAGAATTTGAATAGACTCATGAGTGATCATTTTCACCCCCATGCAGTTTGGAAATGATATTTGTTTAAAAACAATCATTGACTTTGTCCATTGGAATTATCTTCTATTTCTCGGACATTTCTAGGATTTTTTGTATTTGTCCTGCTGAATGAAATCATTATGTATTATTATCCTATGTCGCATCTTTCCATCGAACTATTTTTGCCTCGATTTCATTGCATGTAGCTTGAGATATAGTTGTTTGAAGTCTATATGATGGGTTCTTCATCTGAATTCACAGTTCTCTTGTGTTTAAAATTTTTGGACCTTTTCTATTCACTATAATCCAACACTTGTTATCCCAGGATATTATTCTCTCCTCCATATTTCCATCAATCCCTCATGGGCCTGATTTCATTACTCGTAGCTCCAGATACAACTATTTGAAGTTGGTATGGTCAATTTCCCCCCAAAATCCATGGGTGTCTATTTTATTCATTTACTGTCATTATTCTAGCATGAAGACCTATCCCATTGTATTCATTTGTATGATACCTTTCCAACGAGGTATCATGGGCCTCATTCTAACACCTGTAGCAAAATTTATGGTCGTTTGAAAATCATTACTCAGTAGTCATTGATTTAGCCTACGGGTGAATCTGGACCATTGATCTTCATCCTACAAAAGACATCCCACACGTATCAGAGAGTTAAACGCTTAGTTTTTTAAAAGGTTCATCCCTTATGGATAGTGTGAATAGAACTTGGGTAGGCACGAGACCTGTAGCTTGTAGTACAATTTGTTTCCAATTTTTATTTTTATTTTTAAATTTAAATAATGAAAATAATAAATAATAAAATAATAAAATTATTTACATTATTTTACATAGTTAAAAGAAAAATTTATCCCTAATTAATGAAAAATAAAAAATTATTGAAATTACCCAACCCCTGCTGGATTTGAACCTATGACCTTTTAGGATGAAACACACATTTTTAACCATTTGGCCAATTCATATTCCTTATTTATCTATTCTATGAAAAACATGTTAATTCATGAAATCTAAAAATGAATTTAAACAAAAAATAAAATTAACAAGAATAATAATAATAATAATAATAATAAATATTGAATAAAATAAATAAAATAAAACAAAACAAAAAAATAATAAAAAATAGAAAATAATATACAACCCCCCTCCCCATCATCATCGTCGAGATTTCACCTTTAGCTCACCGACTCACTCTCCACTTTACCCGACGACTTCATATCACCGACGATCACTTTGGTCAACACTCCCTTGACCATGTTGACTTCGAAATAACATATAACACAAAATATGTATGCATTCCTAGTATTAAAATAATATTAAAAGGTGAGGTGGGTTGTACGGTCGGGTCATTGGGTTTTTTTGTTGAAAGGTGGTGGCTTTGTGTTGGCAGGTGGTTGTGGATTTTCCAACAATGACGTCGGTGATCCACTCCCGACCATATCTCTTGGGTACATTATATAATCAAAACAACATTTAAATAATCCCCTTTATTATTATTATTTTATTTATTTAAATTATGCTCGTTCTTCCCCAAAATAATATATAAAGGTCTTCAAGGTATTGGGAAAAATATTTTAGATATAGGTTAAGTGATTTCCATGAATCCCTATAACATAGGAATTTTATATTTTCTAGGAAATCCCTAGATAATAGGAAATTTCTATATTATAAGGAGGCATATAAATTAGGACTTGAGGAAAGGTGAGTAAAAAGAGAAAAGTAAAAAGATTAAAAATATGTACACATTAGGAAATTTGAGTTAAAAAATAAAAAATAAAAATAAAAATAAGAGAAATGAAAATGAAGAATATGAAGATTTAAAATGAAAAATGAATATATGTACAAAATTAAATTACATCCTAGGTCTTAGTTACATGATTTGTTTATTTAGTGTGAATTATTACATCCATGTAAAAAGAAATTAAATAATTTACACAAATTAAATAAAAGATTAATTAAAATAAAATACATGAAAGAAAATATAAGAAAAAATATTTACAAAATAACAAACAAAATAAAAAAAGAATAAAATAAATATACAAAATCAAAATCAAATATTTATAGATTTATTTACAAAATAAAGAAAAATAAATAGAATAAAGTGATATAGTATAATTACAAAATTGGAAAACTTAGAGGTATTTAGACAAGTCAAGGTTCCACACCCCCTAGATTATGTTATTTAGGGTTACTATGATGTCAACATGGCAGTTAGTGTGTCCTGAGGGATGACATGTTGCAGCTTTTGATTGCATGGGATTAGAATGGACAGCCGAAAGTGGAGGCCAAGGTGATAAATCTTAACCGTTGAGTTGGCGCAGTGAGTAGATATCAATTGTTCATGGGTGTGATTGAGAGCAAGGTAGCATGGAGTTCCGAAAACGAAGGAGGCTCAGAGTCATGACAGTCGTTGATTAGGAAAGTGAACAGTTCTGGTCCATTCACTCGAGGAGGATCATAAAAGTTCTTGACAACAAGGAGAGATGGAGCTCTGACGATGAAGAGGACATGTGTCAATGCATGTTCGGATAAGTCTTTGTGTCTTGTGATAATGTGTATAGCCACGTCAGTCCATATTTCAAACCGAGGGTGGATCCATGTGTCATGTGGGTGATTTGGAAATTTGAGATTGGTTGGCGCTGAGTCCTAGGTGACACTTGTCATGCCAGGTGGCAAGACATGGTAGTTCCATGTGTCCGAGGTGCCAGCTAGTGAGGTGAGGGTTAATTGTCGGTTAAGTCTGAGGCACCGATGGGATCAGGGTCATTGATCCCCAACTCTCGAGCGGTGTTGGATCTGTTGAAGGAGGGCATCATCATCGAGGAGTGGACTAGGGTGTGAAGGATAGAAGTCCTGACAATGAAAAGGTGTGCCAATGAAAATGAGTGTCGACGACGTTGTCAACAGGAGACATGGTCGAGGAATGGGATAGAATATCCGAGATAAATCCTGACGACAATGAGGATAGATGATAGGTGTCACATTAGCATCACGTCTAATGGCATAAGTGAGAGGGGACCGTGTGGGTGATACGTGGCAATGGGGTGAGGAAAAGTGAGTGAAGACTCAGAAAGTTTGGGAAGCCATAACTTTTGATCCAGAACTCATATTTAAGTATGGTTATAACCATTGGAAATATATCGACTAACAAAATCCAGCTATGAGGTTTAGTTAGAGAAATTAATAGAATAAAATAAATGGAAATCTCAATAAATAAAGGTAAGGATAAAAGGGGAAGAAGATCAAAGGATTCTTCCACATGCATCTCAAGGCTGGAGCAATTGTGAAGAAAGGATATCATACCAACTTGCTCCTTCAAACACAGATGGAGATGAAATCAATTATGAAATTAAGAGGACATTTGTCAATATATATAAAACATTATATTTATTTGTCTTTAACCAAACTCATGAATAAGTCTATATTTTGAAGAACATGAAGAGGAGAGGTTCATCAAAGGTGATAATCTATGATATGGATTAAACAACTATCATGATAGTTGCATGCATCTAATCTCCAACACATAGAAAGAAATAGTGACCTCATGATTCGATTTAAGAGTTTTCCAATATATGAGAGTATAAAGATGAAGATTTTAGGCATTGTATGCTAGCACGAGTATATAGACTTTGAATAAGTAACTCATAAAAAATATTAATACCCAACATCAAACTCATTGAAGACATGCACTAGATCATCGAACCATACAGTCACATAAGAATCATGAAGACATATGAAATCATAAGAGGAAATAAACCACTATCAAAGACAATCATCAATCAATATCAAACCCTCAAACTCCCTCGAGGTAGGAAAAGAAATAAAATTAGGCTCAAGCGGTAGAGGATTATGCAATATGATTGAAATTTTAGTAGGGGGGGGATTTTCTTTATCTTGTAAAAGAAAAAGTAAAGGGGGGTTGTTGTAGAAAAAATAGACTTCTTGGCGATTATGCTTTGAGGATCAAGTTATTAGTTAGATGATCTAACCCACTTGACTTATTTTGCATATTGCTTGGAAACAAGGCCATATTTGGTTAGCCAACTATGAACACTAGGAAATACTAGGTCCAATGGATCAATATATACACCCTTACATAATGTACTTGGATTTGGAAGGGAATATCCCCTCTCCATCCCATAATATTCAACCTTATGAGAATTGAACCTAGATAGTGTTAATGCAGGAAAATGTCCCAAATCAACTTCACAGGTTCACTTGACAAAAGGGCCCAATTAGACATTAGTCCACTAAAATGGTGAACCCTCTAATTGTGGCTTATATTGTCATTGGTTCTTACAATATATTGATCAAGACTTGACTTCTTGTATTGATTATTATGCTTTTAAAATGAAATGAAATTAAATATGAAAATGTAATATGTAGTTAATATATCCCTATTATATCCTATCTAATATTATCTATATTTCCTAGTGTTGATCTAAAAGATTCGTTTGCGGTCTTTAAGTCAACCTCACAAGGATATATTCTCCTACGTTTTTAAAGAGGTGGTACACCTCTCTGTTTTTATCAAATATGTAGTTGATGTTCTTGGACTGGACTGCCAAATGGGAGAATGCTAAACAACAAACCCCAAATCCTTTATTTCTTTAGTTTTTATATAAAATGGTTCTTAATAACCAGATTTCTCCTTGAGTGCGACATTTGCCTGGAAATGGACCAATCATTAAAAAGATAAGGAAATACTTCAATCCCAAAATAAATATATTCTCAACTTCATTATAACATCCCTCTAAGAAACATGCAAGCGGAATATACAACCATATTTTCTCACAAGAAAAAGAGTGAAATGGGGCTGATCACTTCAGATAACTTTAAATGAGTATTTCATTTAAAACTAAAAAGAATATGATGAGCACACTCCAAAAATATTATACTCATAAATCTCAAAGTATGAGAAATCATTAAATTTATGCCCCAAAATAGTTCTCTGGGGAGTTCAATACATAAAAGATATTTCACTTTACAAATCGTTCAATAAACTAGTTGACTAATGCTTAGAAATAAATCCTACTAAATGCAATAACTAAACCTCCATGAATAAATTAGACAACCCTGGATTACAATATCAGTAACACACACACACACACACACACACACACACACACACATATATGGTTGTAAAATACTCCTATTGATATTTTAGGCAGAGGCCTAGAATAATAAAAGAAAAACATTCAAAAACTCGGGCGTATGTTCTGTCTCAAACATACAAACACAAAGATCTGAGAGAAATCGTGTAGTAGAAGAAGAAGTAAGAAAATGGAGATCTATATTTGTGGATGAAAAAGTAACTTATGTATTGTAGGCTGAAAAATGTTATTCTAATTATCTAACCATTTATTTGATGATGCTCTCCTCCTTTTACATATGCTCCCAATGCTTCTTTGAAATGCTTTGCCCTAGTAGTTAGGGTTTTTTTTCTTCTAGAAGTTTCCCACGTGCTTCTTCTTTTTTGAATAGAGTAAATCCTTTAGATCAATTCTTGATTAAAAAATTATAAATGAATTAGGCCATTGAAATTTGGGCCTCCAAGTGGGACCCACTTCATCCTTTTATAAAAGTTATTTAATAAATTTGTATTTCCAAAATTTGAAGCCGACTACCTGAAAAACCTCGATTGTCTCTTTTTTTTTTTGAGAATTATAAGTGGTTTATCATCCATGTAAGCCATTCCATAAATAATATTCATTATTCAGGCTTTCCAATGAGCCATCTTGAGCAAAATTTGGAGGTCTAGATCTCAATTTACAACCTCGGGAAATCAAGGTTCCAAATATATTTCCCATGAGGTCGTGAAAAGAGAGATGACTATTCTTTTCATTCTTAGAATGATCATGGCCTAGTGAAACCTATCCCATTGCCTTCCTTGTCAAATTAACTTCCCAACGAGCTCGTTGTTTCCCAAAACGGACACTAAGAACTCAAAATATGAGCACAAGAATGTTACTACTTAGGAGTCGTTGATTTGGTTCATGGGTAAATATTGTCCCTTTATCTGATTCCACCTCTCTTAGCCCCACATTCATTTGGAAAGGGGAAATTTTTTTTGTTTATAATTCATATGCCTCCCTTACCAATTATGTGTGAAATAAAGGAACTTATGGAAGCCTCAGTGTAGCTCTTGCGCCTTAGAAAAATTTATGCCTTGGTAATATTTTTAATCATCACCGAGTCAACTACCATGTCATTGTCTAGTCATCTTTGTTTTTTCTTGTGTCACCCAGGGGTAGGTCCACGTCACTTCCACGTGTCATCCAAGGATAGGCCTACGTCACTGCCACATGTCCCAATATGTAGGTCCATGAAAAAGGGGAAGAAACTTTGGATAAGAAATAATATTAAAAATTAAATGAAGTGTTTGTGGAGTTATGAGAATGCAGAGATAAAGGAGGTAGGTGAGGAGATAAAACTTGGTAAAAATGACTAAGTATGAGGTAGGGATGCAATTTGTGGGAAACGAGCATGAGGGAAAAAGGTAATGGAGAGGAGGGTTGTCCCACATCCACATTCAAATAACTAGCTAAGTATAAAAGTGAGTAAGAAAATAAGATAAGTCATGCAGGTGATAAGTGATGAGTCATGCAGGTTAGAATTCATGCAGGAGTGGAAGGAGTCATGCAAGTGATAATTCATGCTAGAGTGGAAGGTGGAAATGAGAAGATGGTCTCCCACATCTACATTCAAAATTAAAAAATAAATTAAGTATAAGACTCAGTAAAAACTAAGTGTAAAACTTAGTAAAATAACTAATTCATGAAGGGTGCAATTTGGGTAATGTGGAGGATGGAGGTCAAAATTGAGGGTCACAGGATTGCAGGTTATTGGACATGAGGATTTGTGGGATAGGAATGGGCTGGTCTCTCTCAATGAGCTCCTGCAACGCATAAAAATGACTAAGTGTAAAAAGAGTAAACGTGGTAAGTCATAAAAAATGACTAAGTGTTGAGGAAATAAGTAGTAGGATTACGTGAAAGTAATGAAAGGTAAATGAAATATTAAATATAGAAAATGGAAATATGAAAAATGGAAAATGGAAAAAGAAAATAGGAAAAGTAAAATGGTAAATGGAAAATGGAAATTGAAATATGAATATGAAAATGGAAATGGTTAAATGTGGAAATGGTTAAATAAGGAAGTGGTGTGGAATATTGGAAAAATGCCTAAGTATGGAGTATGGGGAGTAGTATAGAGTAGTATGGGTAGTAGAATATAAAAGAAAAATGGCATATCTTGGGCATATGACCTTTGTTTTAGATTCTAGGAAGTGTTAAACTGAGCTAAGACACAAGGCTATTTAGTGAGAAAATAGACATAAGAAATTTCTTTCTTTTATTATATTTTTCTTTTTTCTCTTTTGTTTCAAAGAGAAACCATCTTTGTTAGACTTTCATGATGAAGAAATGAAGAACTGGAGTTGATTGGAATCCTGTTGGGTCTTCACGATCAACAGTTGGATATTTTTTGGAACTTTCCAACTTCGACAAAAAAATAATATATATTCTTTTTTGGGGGGGGGATCCATTTGATGGGTGAAAACACATCAACATCTGGCTCCAACTGTGGGACATTGACCCCCTTGTGGGTTGCTGAGAATCCAAAATCCTATTCCAATGGGATATGGAGTCATCTTCAAAGATTATCTCCATCTAGCAACTACTTTAGTATGCAAAAAATCGACTAAAGAGACAAACTATGTACAAACGAGATCTACCTACCCTAACCTACTTGGAGGAAAGGGACACTTTTCAAGTGTAAGTATATTTCCAATGGATCCATTCAAGCATCCAACTGATCTGTGGAATGGACTCTAGAATTGGGGAACATATTGGGGATGGTATCAAGGAGTCAAGAGCATGCCCAAAGTGTACTGAAGTAAAACTAAGCCAGATGTGCCCAAAATCTGATTGCATCACTTGGCCAACAATGCTTTGGAACTATGATTCAGTAAAATAAACTCTCGATTGCTCATGAGTGTTGCAGTCTTTGGTTGGATGAGAAGTTTCCCATTTGAAAATATTTTCATCTTTCTCCTTATCCCCAACCACATCCAAGATTATTGATTCATTGGCAATGTCATGAAAGCATTCTTCCTTCATGCAATGACAATCTTTCCCACCATTGTTCTCAAGATGAATTTATTCCACCCATTCTTCTTGCTGTCAATGTTCTTGTGACCTTTCATTATAAAGATGTGGCCATTGCAAACATGTTGCAACATTTTCCACATGAGCATGTTGGATGAAATCTTGTTGTGCATTTGGTGGAGACTCCTCAATTTCATTCTCAAACTTGCTATCCGAAATATCCTCATATGGAGTATATGAGAGGCTAAAATCTTGCATTTGCGAATTGGAATTCTCATTTTAAGTTTCATCAATATGACTTGATTCATAAAATATTTCCAATATTTGATTAGATTTTTCTTCCAAATCACTCACTTCATTGTCTTGCACCCATATTGGAGAGGGTGGGTGGGTAGCAACATTGAAAACACCAGAAAGGACATATGGATGCACTCTTGGGATGTAATTTTCAACAAATGAAGTTTCTAATACATCCTAATTGGTAATGGTCCCAGACAACAATGAAAATAATCATTCATGAGAATTCCCATGTAGAGTTTGTGCAATGACATGTAATATTATCTTAAAATATATTGAAAACATCACATGTAATTTTGAATTTAAACAAATGTTACTCTTCGTCATCTGAAGTATTCCTAAATAATCTAGGAAGTTTTTCAATAGAAATGTTTTGAATTTGATAGTCTACTCCTTGCATATTTAAAGGGCTTCTATGCAGTCGCTTCCTTCTTTGGGTACCTCTCCTTTCTATTACGTCTTAAAAATCCATTGATGGGATTGATGGAGAAGGAAAATGAGCATCACGACATGAACACAATTCTTTGGTGGATTCGCCATGAGGATTTTGTTAATATTATGGAATCTTTCCAATGGAGTCACTAAGGCATTCAAGAGTTCTTTCAATGGCGTCTCCAGGGGATTTATCCTCCCGAATCTTTGATGGTTCTTGGCTCTTCAAAGATTCTGATATTGGAATTGTGCCCACAGATCCAAGAAAATTGTCTTTGAGGTCATTCAAATATCTTTGAATAATTATTTTAGAAAACTTTTGCATCTATAAATCTGAAACAAAGCCTCATATACCTTGACAATAAGTCGATCCCCAGTAAGGTCGCCAAAAATGTTGATCTAAAAGATTGTTTTACGATCTTTAAGTCAACCTCACGAGAATATAATCCCCCTACATTTTCAAAGAGGTAGTACTTAGTTATATATTTTTCTAAAATATGTAGTTAATGTTCTTGGGATGGATTGTCAAATGGGAGAATGCTAAACAACAAACACCAAATCCTTTATTGCTTTAGTTTTTATATAAAATGGTTCTTGATAACCGGATTTCTCCTTGAGTGTGACATTTTCCTAGAAATGGATCAATCAGTAAAAATATAAAGAAAGGATTATTCAAAATAAATATATTCTTAGATTCATTATAACATCCCTTTGAAACACATGCAAGCAGAAGATACAACCATATTTTCTCACAAGAAAAAGAGTGAAATGGGGTTTATGTTCTTCTAGAAGTTTCCCACCCGCTTCTTCTTTTTGGAATAAAGAGTAGATACTTTATATTAATGCTTGATTAAACACTTATTAATGAATTAGGTCATTGAAATTCGTTCCTCCAAGTGGGACCCACTTCATCATTTTATAAAATTTATTTAATAAACTTTTATTTCCAAAATTTGAAGATGACTTCCTTAAAAATGTCGACTGTATTTTAATTTTTTGAGCATGATAAGTGACTTCTCAGCCATGGAAACCATTCCATAAATAATCTTTGTTATTATGGCTTTCCAACGATCCAACTTGAGAAAAATTTGGAGGTATAGATCTCAACTTATAACCTCAGTAAATCGAGGTTCCAAATATATTTCCCAGGAGGCCATGAAAGAGAGATGATTTTTATTTTAGTTCTTGAAAATATCATGGACAAATTCATCCATGGAAAACTATCACATTTTCTTAATTTTCAAATTACCTTTCCAACAAGCTCTCATTTTCCCAAAACAGACATCGAGAACTCAAGATATGAACTTAGGAAGTTCACTGCTCAAGAGTTATTGATTTGGTTTGTGGGTAAATCTTGTCCCTTGATTTGATTCTTCCTCTCTTAGTCCCACATTCATTTGGGAAGGGGAAAAAATTGGTGTTTATAATGCATATGCCTCCCTTACCATTTATGTGTGAAATAGAGGAACTTATGGAAGCCTTAGTGTAGCTCTCGTGCCTTAGAAAAATCCATGCCTTGGTAATATTTTGGTTTCTCAATCATCGCCTAGTCATTGTCAAGTCAACTACCATGTCATTTTCTAGTCATATATGTTTGTCCATGTGTCACCTGGGGGTTGGTCCACATCACTTCCCCATGTCACCTAGGGATAGGTCCATGTCATTTCCACATGTCACAATATGGTAGGTCCATGAAAAGGGGGAAGAAACTTAGGATAAGAAACAATATTAAAAATTAAATGAAGTGTTTATGGAGTTATGAGAATGTAGAGGTAAAGAAGGTAAGCGAGGGGATAAAACTTGGTAAAAGTGACTAAGTATGAGGTAGGGATGTGAGTTGCAGGACATGGGTATGAGGGAAAAAGGTAATGGAGAGAAGGGTTGTCCCGCATCTGCATTCAAATAACTAGCTAAGTATAAAAGTGAGTAAGAAAATAAGATAAGTCATGCAGGTGATAAGTTATAAGTCATGTAGGTGATAAGTAATGCGGGTTAAAATTCATGCGGGAGTGGAAGGAGTCATACAGCTTGTAAGTCATGTGGATTATAATTCATGCGAGAGTGGAAGGTGGAAATGAGGGTATGGTCTCCCGCATCCACATTCAAAAGTACAAAATAAAATAAGTATAAGACTCAGTAAAAACCAAGTGTAAAACTTAGTAAAATAACTAAGTCATAAAGGGTGAAATTTGGGTAATGCAGAGGATAGAGGTGCAAATTGAGGTTCACAAGATTTCGATTTGTGGGACATGAGGATTTGTAGGATAGGAATAGATTTGTCTCCTACAATGAGCTCTCATAACGCATAAAAACAAGTAAGTGGCAAAAGAGTAAAACACGATAAGTCATGAAAAATGATTAAGTGTTGGGGAGGTAAGTAGCAGGGTTATGTGAAAGTAAGGAAATGAAAATGAAATATGAAATATAGAAAATGGAAATATGAAAAATGGAAAATAGAAATATGAAAAATGGAAAATGGAAAAAGGAAATAGGAAAAGTAAAACGGAAAATGGAAAATGGAAAATGGAAATTGAAATATGAATATGAAAATGGAAATGGAAATGGTTAAGTATGGAAGTGGTGTGGAAGATTGGAAAAATTCCTAAGTATGGAATATGGGGAGTAGTATAGAGTAGTATGGGTAATAGAATGTGGGAGAGAAATGGCATATATTGGGCATATGACCTCTGTTTTAGATTCTGGGAAGTGCATAACGGCGCTGAGACATAGGACTATTTAGTGAGAAGATAGACATAAGCAATTTCCTTCTTTTAATATATTTTATTTTCTTATCTTTTATTTCAAAGAGAAACCATCTTTGTTAACCTTTCATGATGAAGAACTGGGGAACTAAGGCTAATTGAAAACTTGTTGGGTCTTCATGATTAATGGTTGAATATTATTTGGAACTTTACAACTTCAACCAAAAAGAAAAAAAATGGGAGGGGGGGCTCTATTTGATGGGTGAAAACACATCAACACCTAGCTAGGAGAGTTGTAAAGAACCAATTTGACATGAAAAAAAAGGAAGGTATAGATAGTAGGGACAATAGTCCATGTAACAAACATAAATACAATGTAATATTATATATAAATATAAATAAATAATCAATAATTTATAATGAAATAAATGAAGAGGGACCTCATAATGAAAGGTCACGTATCTTAATGAAAGGTCACGTATCTTAATGAAAGTGTACCCATGTGTGGGTATATATATGAACTTCACACACACACACACACATATATATATTGTTATCCACATGGATTTCTACATTGTATTCCAAATATTTTGGATACTTAATTGGTGAGCCAGATGTGGTTGTCAACTTTGGTATCAGAGCAAGTTTGATCCTTTCCTTTTGGCCACTAGAATTTTAGTCAAAATATCATTTCCCTTGGAAACATATATATTGGTTTTTTGACCACATTCAATTCTCTAGAGTTTCTTTGATCTCTAGTCCACTGACCACAATTGGGCTTTGGTCATTCGACATTCAGATTTCGTTGAAGAAAAAAGGTGATTCCACTACAAAAAAAAAAACAAAAAACAATAGCTAAGACATAATTAGTTAGCTTCTCTTGAAGGTGCCAATACATAATAAAATTCAAACACATTGGGAAATTATGGCCCTAACATAGAATTGCACCCAATATAATTACATTGGTTTTTCCTTACCCACGATTACTCTAATGATCCACACAACCATTTTTGTATGTTAGTGCAACCTCACAACAACCTCCCATCCATATTGTACATCGGTCATTTCAGAAAAATCACTAATAGAACCGTTGGCTATCATAAATCGCATGGAATTATTTGACCATCAAGATGACAATTATCTATATCTTTGTGGCCTATTTTTGTGGAGCAATGAACTTCACATTTGGAAAAGAGGCACAAAAGGAAGAATCAAAGTCATTATTTATCATTGCAATTGTTGTAGCATTCCATCCCATAAGCAAAAAAAATTAATTGTGGCCCAAAGGTTGCAATAGACTGTGAATTCCCTGTAAAAAATAATCAGGCCTTGTGGAGTCAACATAGAAGTAACAGGTTGTAGTTGTCATTGAAACTGATCGATCGTGTGAAATGAACAAAGAAGGGAAATCAAATGTTGTCATTTTAAAGCATCGTGTTGATTGGATGAAACAGGGTTTTAAAAAAAATAGAAGTGATTACATAAGAAAAGTAGCTTATATAATTATATCAAGGTAAGAATATGTGTGGTATTAAGCCACTTTGAGTTTCTAAGTTGAATAGGGAATTGCTACCAAAAAAAGTCTTATAAAAGTGATCTCTAATTCCAATCCAAAAGTTAGAAAGAGGGTTATTCAAAGTTTATTTAATACCCATTTTTAAGTTTAGGTAAGTGAAATTACCAAGGTTTTAAGTCAAAATCTAAAAAGATATATAAAGAATTTTATAAAGAGTGTTTTGAAAATTGTGAGATAATATTTAATTACTTTACACAATAACTCCAAGGTTATAAAAAGGGGTAGTCAAGGAAATTGTATTCTCAAAAGACGTTACTAGAAAAAATATATATATATTTGGAGTTGTATTCAAAAAGTGTAAAATTTGAAAGATTTTTTTAAAGTCAAAGTATCTTTTAACGCAAAATTCTGACAAAAAACAAAATAGAGTCTAGTAATGAGAAAGGAATAATTCCAAAAACTTCAGGAAAAACATTTGCTTCAATGTTACTTAAATTTAAAGGGACACTTGGAGGGAAAGATATCATTATTTCTAATACACCCACCGAACATAATGATTATGTTACTCATAAATTCGCTAACCAATTAGTGATTCCCGAGTCAAATATAAATGAAAATATAGGATTTTGGAACAAAAAACAATATGGCATAAGCAATTTACAACTGAACATGAATATTATACTTTTGTATCACCATTCACTATTGGATCTTTATGGAGAGATGATGGTGACATACTTCTGGGTTCACCCTAGATAAAAACACTAGTGTCCTTCATCTTAAACAAGAAGAAGAATTTTTTGACATTTTTCAACAAGAAGAAGAAGATAATGTTACATGACGTTAAATTGGATTTAGATCTAAAAACATCAGAAGACCTTAAATATATCTCAAAAAACATCATTCAAGATAATCATAAGACGGTACAAAAAATGCAAAAAGAATTCAACCAATTTATCACAAATAAAACAAAGAAATTTCTTACTTAAAAGATCATAGTCAAAAACTACTTGCACAAATCAAGAAGTCAAAGGATTCAAAACAATGTGTTTAGAAGTTGGAACAAGAGAATCAAGATCTCGGGAAGAAATTATCAAAAAAAAGGAAGAAAGTTCATGCTTAAAGAATCATAATCAAAACCTGCTTACAAAAATCAAGAAGCTTAAAAATGATAAGAAGTCACTGGAAATAAGTGAGAACAACTTATCACGAAGGAAACATCTTCGGGTAAAAAAATCCAAGTTGAAGAGAAGGAAAAAAATACAGATCTAGTTAATATGAAGACTCAAGAAAATTCCAATCTGATTGAAGAAAAGACATATAAAGATTTTGGAGTACAAACGATGGAAGTTACAAGTGTACTTACTAATAGAAATGCAACTATAAACAAACCATTGCATTGAACACCAAAAGTAAATCCTCAAAACGCTACAAGTACAATAAAGGAAAGTCATGCTACAAAGACACCTTATTGACATCACAATCATGAAAGCAGATGCAATAACAAGTCAATATATCAACTTCACTCAGAATGGAAACAATTGACTTATCGTCTGAAGAATATTGATACCGACATCATCGATTATCATAATAACAAATTATATTGGGAAACATATAAGCGTTATATTCCACAAATAATCAAATCGGGATGGTCAAATCCTTTTATGGTTAAAAAATTATGCTCATCCCTTAGAAGTTTGTATCATCCTGTATCTTCAACCATAATGATCTCATAAACCAAGAACCAAGTGAAGACATTACAAGCTAGAGCAAAGAAGTAAGGCCTTTCCATAAATATGCTTTGAGGACAAAGCATTTCTTAAGGGGAAAGCAATGTAATAAACATCAATATAATATAATATAATATATAATTTTAAATAAATAATCAATAATTAACAATTAAATAAATGAAGAGATACCTCATAATGAAAGGTTACGACTCTTATTGAAAGGGCACCCCTACGTGGGTAATATATGGCCCTCATTCTCAATTGTAATCATATCTATCATTACTCGTATATATATATATATATATATATATATATATATATATATATATATATATATATATATATATATATATAGAGAGAGAGAGAGAGAGAGAGAGAGAGAGAGAGAGAG
>JASDQU010012007.1:115674-131962 GCA_032191745.1 Picea mariana
TATTATGAATTTCAACCCATTCACCAACCCCAATGATGAATGAATCCTGCTTTGAGGGAGATAGTGAAGGAGGAATTGCAAAAATTTCTCAATGAAAATTTCATTTACCCCATTTCTGAAATTAAATGGGTTTCACCACTCGTGATTGTACCCAAGAAAAATGGGAAGTGGTGAGTTTGTATTGATTGTCTAGATTTGAATAAAGCCACTTTGAAGGAACAATTTCCTCTCCTTTTTATTGATCAAGTCCTATATACATTGGAAGGTAAAAAAAAATTCTCCTTCCTTTATGTATTTAGTGGTTACAATAAAATTCAAATTTCCCCAGAAGATCATGACAAGACCACTTTCACCTACCCTTGGGGAACATATGTCTACCAAGTGCTACCTTTTGGATTGTGCAATGCCCTTGCTATATGTTGTTGATCCCTCAACAACCCCCCTTAATTTTTTCAAAAATAAAGGGGAACCCATGTGAACTTTGGAAAATATTTCTTTTGATTGATTTTGAGTTTGTCTCGCTTGATTTTAAAGCACAATTTGATTGTTTTTCTTTTCTTTGGTTGTCTTGTTTTGCATCAATTCTCGTGGTTTGTCTTCCACATGATAATGATTTGGTTATGTTTGTATTTTGAAATGAAACCATCAATGTGATTATATGCATATTTTGAATTAAGGAATCATTAAAAGAATAATGATCATAGTTTTGGTGGTAGGCTTGTTACGTCATGAAAGAAACTTGTCTTGTCGCAATTATCTCACATGAATAATGGTTGTGTTATTTGAGTCTCTTCGTTTTTGGTCACCCAACATTTTTTGGATGCTTATCTGAACGTATTCAATTTAATTCCATGCATCATTTTTCTTAAAATCAAGTTATCATGATATTTCCACAGTTTCATCAAAGTTGGTTTTCAGTGCACTAATGAGTTTGTTGAACATCTTGGTGGATTGAAAAAATTCATTCAAAAGACAAATTTTGAAATAAAAAATCAACACCTTAGAAGAATCCATTTCAAGGAATGGAAGCAAGCTAATAGTTTTGGTATATCCATAACACATTATTTTTACAAGCCATGGACTTTTGCTTAAAATTATGCATTTCTACAATTTTTTGCTCTTTGGAAAAATAAAATAAATCAATTAAAGTTCTTCTCTATGCACTTATTCTACGCCTTAAAAGAACATATATCAAAGATCGTTGTCAAGAATATAGTTTCCTATTTTGATCTAGACATCAATTTTATGAGGCTGCTACTTTCATGTAATAAATGTTGTTTGCACAATTATTATGCTCGTCACAATTTTACAAATGGTAGTATTTTTATTGAGTGATTAGTCATGATAATAATACTCATAGATGAGCTAAAAATAGTGAGATGATACGGAAGGAAGTATGGATGATCTAGGGTTCTACATGCGAAGGTAGGTTTGGGATCCCTAGTAGGAGGAGAAGGAGGTTTGAGATCAAAGCAGGTGGGTTCTATCTCATAGGATGTCAGATCCCAGGACGAGAAAGGCTACAGAGGAAGGGTCAACAAAGGAGACCCACAAGTCATTTAAAGAAGTAGTCAAAGGTACCCCCAAAATCAGGTACGGGGATGTCGAGATGGGTGGGGTCTGCAATGGGCATACATAGACCCAGAAAAGGATGTGAAAGAGACAAACCTACAAAGTCAGAAAAAGTGACTTCAAAACAATTGCTAAGCTAAGACAAGTGAGAATCCCAAGTATGAGGTTACCTCAACTGGGATAAGGAATTACATTCAATGGATGTGAGATCATTCCTTAATCGGGAAATTTATGGATATCTGGCCCTCGAAGAAATCCCTCCAACTTTGGATAAAGGAGAGATGGAAGGTTAATGGTCAAATAGATCTATAGTTTTGTCAAAAGGATTATTCACAACAGTTTTTACAGAGTCGGGGGAACGAGACAAAGTGTTTGAGGAGGTTCCCTACTTCAACTCAATGGGCCTCCATATGAACTTCTAGATAGAAAGGTTTGCTCTAGGAAAATTAGACTTCACAGCAGCCCCTGTCTGGATTAGGATGTACTCCCTACCAAGGGAATTCTTGGAACCTAAGATTCATGAGGGAATAGGCAACACAATATGCTCATTTGTCAAAATGTAGGAGTTCACAAAGGCTTCCAGGTATATTTCCTACACTAGAATTTGTGTTTATATGAACGTTGAAAATGCCCTTCCCCAGTCGATAGTAGTGTCTTACCAGGATCAAGAATGGATCCAACCCTTCGACTATGAGAACATACCCTTTCGATGCAAGAAATTCAACATTCATGTCCATCTCTTCAGTTATTTCCCCCTAAATCCCCCCATTCTAGGGAGTAAATCCAAGGAGGAAACAGATATGGAAGGATTCACCAAGATCCCAAGCAAAAGAAATGCTAGAAGACACTAACCTAAGCAACTAGCCATCGTCCCAATCAAGAACTATACCAATAGCTTCAAGATTATGGAAGGAGAAACCAATGAAACCCTTAGGGAAGGAAACCCAAAGAAGTAAGAGATAGAGATCAAGAAGGGCACTAAAGCAGGGGAAGACTTACCCAAGAGGAGAAAAACAGAGAGAGACCAAAGGAAGGAAGAAACGACGGAGAAAGAGGTAGTGATGAAGGAAACTCAAGGCTTTGCTTCACACACATAGGAGGAATCAGACCCAGATATGACCTGGGATATGGATCTAGAGGAAATTGCAGTGGATCTACTAGCCCTGAGGGAGACACATGGAGATAAGAAAATAAACAATCTCACCATCTCCCAATTGAGGAAGCTTCAGAGAGATTTGGTGAAAGGAAAATGGGTAGGTACTATTCAAGGTTTGGGAACAAAAACGTCGGGGAACCTGGGGATCAAGACTAATCCCCTTAAGGCCCAGAAGAAGGACACAGGAGAGGAGAAAAAGAAAGGGAGGAAACCATATAGACAAAAAATAGAAGAAACTGGAGCCCTAATGGTTGATTCAAAACAAGTGGTCTGCCTTCCGGATAACTATTTCCCCTCCCAACCCAAGTGTTGATCGTGAATATTGCATCTTGGAATATAAGAGATATGAATTCCCTATCAAAACAATGGATGCTTAGGAAAATAATCTCCCTGGAGAAGGTTGATATTGTCCTACTTCAAGAAACCAAATGTAACAAAGGAAACATTAACAGGATTACTCGGAGAATTTGGCTAGGATGTGAAGCAAAATGGATTGCAGCTTCAGGAGCTTCGGGAGGGTGGATACCCTCTGGGATTCAAAATCCATGGGTATGGAGGACTTCGCTACCAAGCAAAGGTTACTGACCTTAAAATTAAAAGTGAAAATTTTAGGAGAAGGAGGCTACATCATGAATGCTTATGGACCTAATCCTCCCAATCTCAAGAGAGGCTTCTTGGAAGAAATAAACATGTTAGGATCTTCCTTAAAGCATCAAGTATGGGTTCTGGGAGGAGATTTCAATATGATAAAAAATACTCTAGAAAAGAAGGGGGGTATTTGCAATCTAGACGCTGAGAATGTATCTTTCAAAGAACTCATAGAAAGGCTCCAACTAGTATATGTCCCCACCAAGAATGGTCTCTTTACTTGGAATAAAAAAAGGGGAAATGATCACAGAATTGTTGTTCACCTAGACATGATTATGCTCTCCAAAGAAGGCATTCAGTCTAAGAAGGGTATCTCTTCAACTGTTCTCCCCTACCATGGCTTGAATAAATGGCCCATCATCTTGGAATGGAAACAAGTTTGGAAGCAAGGAAAAACTCTTTTTCGCTTTGAGAAATTCTAGCTTGACCACCTGGATTTTCTTCCAAACTTGGAAGTATGGTGGAAAGGCCCAAAAGACATCCATGGAACAAAAAATTTCTAGTTTCAATAAAGGTTAAATCATGTTAGATGGTGCGTCAAGAAGTGGAACAAAGAAGTATTTGGTAATATCTTTGAAGAAAAGAGGAAACTAGAACAATAAATGGAAGAGATCCAACATAAAGGGATTCATGGGATCTACTCTTCGAACCTCACTTATAGGGAGGTTGAAATTAGAGAAGATCTGGTGAAGAGAGAGCGCGAAGAGGATTTATTATGGAAACAAAAATCTGGGATCCACTAGCTTAGAGAGGGGGAAAAGAACACTAAGTTTTTCCATAACTCCCTAATACAAAGAAGGAACCAAAATAGAATTGTATCCATCAAATCACAGGATGGGAGAATCAAATTTAAACAGGAGGACATCAAGGAGGAGTTGTTGAATTATTATCAGGACCTCCTCTCTAAACCTGAGGTTAACAGAAAGGGTGCAATCCCCAAAATAATTGAATTTTTCCCTAGGTTGGTATCCCCGGAACAGTCCCAAAGTATGATGAGGCATGCTTCCTTAGAGGAAGTAGAAAAGATTGTTAATAACATGGCCCAGGGAAAATCCCCAGGTTCAGACGATTTCACTATCGAATTTTTCCAAGTTGGGTGGACAGATCTTGACAATGATATCTAGGAAGTAGTAGAAGAATATCGTAGCTCTAGATCCATTCTACATGCGTTCAATGCAACCTTCATTACATTAATCCATAAGATCATGGGGGATAAATCTACAGATAAGTTTTGCCCCATTTCCTTATGCAATGTTATTTACAAAATTATTTCCAAGTTGATAACATCTAGGCTTAAGCCAATCCTTTCTCTCATTATCTCTCAAGAGTTGGGGGGTTTTGTGGAGGGAAGGAAGATCTTGTATGGGATTGTAGTATCCCATCAAGATATTCATTCTCTTAAGGCTTCAAATAAATAGGGGATGTTGATGAAACTTGATATGTTCAAAGCCTATGACAAAATGAATTGGGAATTCCTTAGGAAGATGATACTTTCTTTTGTATTTGGAAGGGATTGGGTGGACTGGATCATGAACTTGGTTTATATAGCATTCTTCTCCATCCTAGTGAATGGATCCCCCTCCAAGACCTTCAATGTTTCTAGGGGTCTATGTCAAGGAGATCCTTTGTCTCCCTTCTTATACATCATTCTAGTGGAAGGTCTGGGACGCAGCCTCTCTCGAGCTAAAAGGAAAGGGTATATCAAAGGGATCACATTCCATCCGGGAGAGGAGGATCGGTCTCATATTCATTTTATGGATGATAATGTACTTATTGGGCTGGCCACGGTGAAAGAAGTACAAGAGTTTAAAAAAATCTTGAACCTCTTTAATATGGCCTCGAGTACTGTCATTAACAAGAAAAAATCTCAGGTCTTTTTCTTCAAAACTCCCTAGACAATCCAACAACACCTGGCTAACCTGCTAGGCTTTGAACCCTCTTCCCTCCCGACCAAATATTTAGGAGCCCCCCTCCTCCTCAGAGCTCTCCATAATCCTTTGTGGGAGGAAATCACGGCCAAACTAGAAGACAAACTCAGTAGCTGGACTCACTACTTTCTCTCAATTTCAGGTTGTGTCCTACAGATCAAATCCATCCTCTCATCCCTCCCCCTGTACCTCTTCTTGATCTTAGCTTCCCCTGTGAAGTTCCTCAATAAAATTCAATCTCTTCAACGCAAATTTTTATGGGGGGGGAGACTCAAAAGAAAACAAATGGGAATTGGTGGCCTGGGATACCATTTATAAACCTAAGTCTCGAGGAGGAATAGGTCTCAGGGACCCCATGTTACCAACAAACATTTGACGTTGAAACTTTGGTGGTGGTGGGTCAAATCCCCCAAGGCTCTTTGGGAAAAACTCTGGAGGAATAAGTATGCCCCCAAGATTCCTTAGCAATATTTGATCAGAGAAAATGGTGAGGGCTCGCTGATATGGAATAATGTCTGGTGTAACCACTTTTTGGTCCAATAATAGTGCTTCTGGGAAGTTCATAACAGTCGTACAACTCTCTTTTGGGGGGACGCTTGGGATTTGTTATCGCACAATTTGTAGTTAGGAAAATGACTTGATGAAAAGAGGTCAAACTGGTGTAACTGAACCAATCCCACCCACTATCACCTCGATGGGAAGGTTATTTTTTTTTAGGGAGGTAAGGCCCAGGGGAGACGTCCCCGGTGACCTAGGGTTTTGAGAAGGCAAAAGGTTTTAGCAAGGCTAAGTGATAATAATCCCCCTCACAAATCACCACCTGATCAGAAAGTCTGGCTTATAGCCAATAAAGATAATCGGAAGTAATAACCAAGAAATGAGTACCTACCCAAGACAAAGCAACAAGAAACTATATGTGCAATCTTGCTTGTTGGTTAGTACTTCATATAATCAATGACTTTTCTGATAATAAAAAATTGAGCACTAATATTGACGAAGTAAATCAATGTTTACACAATAGCAATGATTACAATATCACTTCTCAATAAATGCTAAAGAAAACCTTGGCATTCAATATAACAACATCAACACTTTATAAATAATGCCTTAACCAATCATTCACTTGCTTCAAAGATAAAGTAAATGTTGCATATAGGTGTTTAATGCATAGAAAGATGACAACAACAATGTAGTTAGTAGGGTTAATCTAGGCTAGGGTTAGTAAGAGTTAGGGTTTGTTCAAATTATTAGGAGATTGTTTTATTATCAAGTTACTCAAGACACAAGGCCTTACATCAATGCGCTCCTAAGGTACATGAAGTAAAAGAGAGGACACAAAGGCTGAAGGACTAAGTGAAAATGGTAAAACTAAGGACTAAGTGTCTCCTTTAAGCGGTGTCCCTTTCTTTCCCTGCATATGGCACTTTGTGTACCTCTAGCTTCAAGTGGCCTTGTTGTACTACCCCCAACCTAATCGATTCACCAAAAGGGAGTACCCAAGGTTTTGGACTATTAATTAATTAAAGGCAATGAATGGGATTGGAAAAAGGATGCATTGAAAACGAAGGTGCAACACACCCTCTACAAAGGCACCCATAAATGAGACACTACAACCCCTTGTATGTCATGAACCCCATGCCCAAAAGTTTTCCCCTCATCCATAAAACATCATCCACATGACTTAGAAGGAGGTCCCCTCACGAAACACCCCTGAACGTGAGGAACGATTCACCCAATAGGTCATTTTTTCAACCCTCCCATACTCAAACTTGGCAAATTGCATAGGGTCTTTGAGAGTTAGTTTATTTTGATGAGGTAGTTTGGATGTACATGCTTAGATGGTTCTTTTCTTGATTTGATTTACTCACCATGATGCTTTGACTTGAGATCCTTGGAGGGTCTATCCATTTGTGTTTGTGGGACCCAGCTGGTGGACAGTTTTGGAGGAACAAACCTAGCTTAGGTTTCTATGGGGCTTAAAGCCCATAGGTTGGATGCCAAGGGCCTACATGATGGATCACAATGAATTTCCTTTGGATGCCTATAGGACACCTTGGAGGACCTTTCCTAGCCCTTACATGCCAAACGATTTGCTTGGAGACGCCAAAACATCACCTTCTTCAAGCTTGATGTCATAGAGGGGCTAGGGTTTGGTGGTGATGGAGTTGCTACTTGAAACTTGGCATGACTTGGTGATAGGAGGCTATAACGCATGAGAGGGAGGATCTAGGAGCCCTAACAACTTCAACTTAATCTTCCAACGACTTGCTTAAAGGGTCAAAATGTCACCCTTAGAGGGTGATGTTATGTTTAGGGTTTTCTTTCATGTGCAAAAGTAAGAATTAAATAGTATTATCTTTTTAAAGGGGTAAGATAAGGGTTGTTGAACTTGTGTTTTACCCTAGCTTATGTGGACAAACTATGTTTAAGACATTTTGTATAAATAAAGATCATTTGAATCTCATTTCATAATATAACTCTCCCATTGTGAGAGGTACTTGGCTGAAATTTTCGTTATTCTTGGGAATTTTCTCTCTCCTTTTCATTTGTTATGATTCTCTTTGCTATTGGTGGAAGGAAGTGGTGCGCAACCCCTTGTGGAGTATTTCTTTTTCATTTTTATGGATAAATCTTGGTAAAGTATAAGTTTCTCTTGTTAATTATTTCCTTAGGTGAAGGGTTTTATCTTGGTATGGTCTCTTTTTCTTGGTTGCAAGGTTAACTAGTTGGATTTATTGGGGAGTATAAGGGCATAAAACCCCACTAAGCCCATCAATTTTTTCTTGGAAATATTTTGTTGCTTAAGGTGGTGCTAGGAGAAGTAAAAGAGCTTACACCCTCCTAGCACTTTCCTAGTTAGATTTAATTGCCTTGGGGAGTAAGAGGGTTTACACCCCCAAGGAAGTAGTAGAGTTAACTCATTCTTTGACTCAATAACCCAATAGTTAAAGCACTAATCATTTTCAATTTGCATTGGAGAAATAAAATTGTTGCATTGGGATACGTGAAAACACAAGATAATCAAATTGTTCAAATTGCAATATCTTCTTGATGTTCTAGGCTTGTCATTGTCTCTATGGCATTTCAATGTGCTAAGTACTTCTTGTTGTTATAACTTTTATCTACAACCATTAGGGCTATAGAAACCCTAATACATTTTCATTTATCTCTCTCTACTCAACTGTTGAAAGTTGCTAAAAGTTTCCCACATTAATCTACTAAGGCTAGTGCACTTTTCAGGTGGATTATTGACAAGTTTTGATAGTTGATTTCTTTGTTGTAATAACTTGTTTGATACAACCATAAGGATGATAATTACTTCTGCAGAACTTGTTTACAATAACCTTACATTGTTGCTAAAGTTTCATGCTATCTTCTTGAGCTAAACCGGTCATTTGTTAGCTTGTCTCTTGTACTTTTCACTAAGCTTTGAGAAACTTTATTTTTCAGCTATCATAATAATTTTGTTGTTGATATACATAGTTGATTATTTATGCAATTAGGGACAACAAGCTTAACTTTATTGTCCACCTAACATTATACACATATACTTGGCTTGTTCTTGTGTCTCGAGAAGGTACATCACTCTTTACATGTACTTTTGTCTCTTGGCAACTTTTGGCTACCACCGAGACTTTTTCTCAATCCTTTTTCACACTCTCTATCTTGACATTTAGGGGGGCCTTCCTTGGAGGGTGTATCTATTTGTGTTTGTGGGACCCAACTAGTGGACAGTTTTGGAGGAACAAACCTAGCTTAGGTTTCTATGGGGCTTAAAGCCCATAGGTTGGATGCCAAGGGCCTACATGATGGATCACAATGAATTTCCTTTGGAGACCTATAGGACACCTTAGAGGACCTTTCCTAGCCCTTACATGCCAAATGATTTGCTTGGAGAGGCCAAAACATCACCTTCTTCAAGCTTGACGTCATAGAGGGGCTAGGGTTTGGTGGTGATGGAGTTGCTACTTGAAAATTGGCATGAATTGGTGATAGGAGGCTATAACGCATGAGAGGGAGGCTCTAGGAGCCCTAACGACTTCAACTTAATCTTCCAACGACTTGCTTAAAGGGTCAAAATGTCACCCTTAGAGGGTGATGTTATGTTTAGGGTTTTCTTTCATGTGCAAAAGTAAGAATTAAATAGTATTATCTTTTTAAAGGGGTAAGATAAGGGTTGTTGAACTTGTGTTTTACCCTAGCTTATGTGGACAAACTATGTTTAAGACATTTTGTATAAATAAAGATCATTTGAATCTCATTTCATAATATAACTCTCCCATTGTGAGAGGTACTTGGCTGAAATTTTTGCTATTCTTGGGAATTTTCTCTCTCCTTTTCATTTGTTATGATTCTCTTTGCTATTGGTGGAAGGAAGTGGTGCGCAACCCCTTGTGGAGTATTTCTTTTGCATTTTTATGGATAAATCTTGGTAAAGTATAAGTTTCTTTTGTTAATTCTTTMTTTAGGTGAAGGGTCTTATCTTGGTATGGTCTCTTTTTCTTGGTTGCAAGGTTAACTAGTTGGATTTATTGGGGAGTATAAGAGCATACAACCCCACTAAGCCCATCAATTTTGTCTTGGAAATATTTTGTTGCTTAAGGTGGTGCTAGGAGAAGTAAAAGGGATTACACCCTCCTAGCACTTTCCTAGTTAGATTTAATTGCCTTTGGGAGTAAGAGGGTTTACACCCCCAAGGAAGTAGTAGAGTTAACTCGTTCTTTGACTCCATAACCCAATAGTTAAAGCACTAATCGTTTTCAATTTGCATTGGAGAAATAAAATTATTGCATTGGGATACGTGAAAACACAAGATAATCAAATTGTTCAAATTGCAATTTCTTCTTGATGTTCTAGGCTTGTCATTGTCTCTATGGCATTTCAATGTGCTAAGTACTTCTTGTTGTTGTTATAACTTTTATATACAACCATTAGGGCTATAGAAACCCTAATACATTTTCATTTATCTCTCTCTACTCAACCGTTGAAAGTTGCTAAATGTTTCCCACATTAATCTACTAAGGCTAGCACACTTTTCAGGTGGATTATTGGCAAGTTTTGACAGTTGATTTCTTTGCTATAATAACTTGTTTGATACAACCATAAGGATGATAATTACTTCTGCAGAACTTGTTTACAACAACCTTACATTGTTGCTAAAGTTTCATGCTATCTTCTTGAGCTAAACCGGTCATTTGCTAGCTTGTCTCTTGTACTTTTCACTAAGCTTTAAGAAACTTTATTTTCCAGCTATCATAATAATTTTGTTGTTGATATGCATAGTTGATTATTTATGCAATTAGGGACAACAAGCTTAAATTTCTTGTCCAAATAACATTATACGCATATACTTGGCTTGTTCTTGTGTCTCGGGAAGGTACATCACTCTTTACATGTACTTTTGTCTCTTGGCAACTTTTGGCTACCACCGAGACTTTTTCTCAATCCTTTTTCACACTCTCTATCTTGACCTTTAGAGGGGCCTTCCTTCATCTCTTCACTTTCCATCTCATTTCCCCAGGGTCACTGAGATTCCCCACTTGAAGTGATTTTGTCATCTCTAAAGTGATGGGAATACCTTACTGAAGTGATAGTGGGTAGGTGTTTTCAAAGTTGTCACCATTTGGTGGTTGGGTCAGGATTTTCCCAACCTACAACTTGTGTGATAACAGTTCGCTAGTAAGTAGTCACCCTTGGGGAAAGGTTTTCTATTGGGTGGTCTTGTTGATGAGTCATCGTACCATTCCCGATCATACTTATCATCTTTCACACTTCATCCTTTTCATTTCCTTATCTTTTGGGATTTTCTGGTGTATTGACCCAAGAAGGGATTGTACCTCATTTCATGGGAAGAAGGGGATGAAGGCCTAGAAGGAATGTAGCAGGAAAAATATAAAAGCCAAAATTATAACCTTCTAGATGCTTTCCCAAAGAGGTCTTGATAACAATGAAACATTTCTCTTAAAAGAATTGAAGACCTGCAAAAGTAAATTTCACATATATAAATGTCCCACTTGTTGAAGGATCTACACAAGTGTGGTATACCCTTTGCTTTACCCATATGGCACTCTGTGTACCTCTATCTTCAAGTGATATTGTGATACTTCTTTCAAGTCTTATGTTACCCAATTGTTTTGGACTTTAATAAATTTATGGCAATAAATGGGCTTGGAAAAAAGATGCATTGAAAATGAAGGTGCAAGTCACCCTTTACAAAGACACCCATAAATGAGACACTATGAATCCTTGTATGTCATGAACCCCATGCCCAAAAGTCTCACCCCCTTCCACTCCATCTTCTTTGCATGACTTAGAGAGGGGTCCACCTAGGAAACACTCCTTGACTTAAGGAATGATTCACCCAATAGGTCACCTTGACAACCCTCCCATACTTAAACTTGGAAAGTTGCATAGGGTATTTGAGCACTTGTTTAATTTGAGAAGGTAGTTTTGATGCACATGTTTAGGTGGCTCTTGTATTAAACGTGGTTTTACTTGCTATGATACATTTGACTTGAGACCCTTGGAGGGCATATTCATTTGTCTTTGAAGGACCTTGTTTGATGGATGATTTGGAGGAACAAGCTCAGCTTAGGCCTTCACTAGGGAAGGGAGCCCACAGGTCAGATGCCATGGCCCACACTTTGGGAGAAGTCAGATGATGGACATTTCCTTTGGAGGCAAGAGAGGACACCTTGTAGGTTGACACCGATCCTTTTCCATCCCAACGAATTACCTTTAGAGGCCTTACACCACTCTTATATGGCTTGATGTCTTGATGTGGGGCTAGGGATAGTGATGGTGGTGATGACTTGATGATGAGATGACATTCCTTGGTGGAGAGAATCCCTTACACCATGGAGATATGGCCTTTGGAGGCCCAACAAATTCCTTCTTATGCTCAATGAATTGCTATGAAGCTAGACCGCCTAGGCACAAGAAGTATATGTCCATCTCTAAATGATACATGATATCCCTTCCTCTCAATCTCTGAGACTGAGAGGACAATCCTCCTGAGTTCTGGCACCCACAACATATTCGACACCCTCAGTACCTCTCTTGAATCCAATCAAAACGATATCGTACCAGATCCTTGTACTGAATGCTTGGCTCTCATACCAAGCTCCACACATATGTCTGAGCCAATATATATGAGAGTATCAAACAACTCTCTAAAACTTGTCATATGGAAAGATGTTCCACTATCCACCAACCATCTCTCCCTGTTGGAGACAGTATCTAAAAGGTCGGAGACCAACAAGATCTCCCTCTGGAATCTATCTGTAACCTCATCAACCTTTGTTGCTAATGCATGTTGCCTTATTCCTCTTCCCTTTTGGTGTGGACACTGTGAAGCTTAATGACCAAAGTCATGGAACTCATAACATCTGATCTTACAAATATCCTTCATCTGTCTCGGCTCTAGAGATGCTTCTCTCTCGGGAGAAGCTCTTCTCCCTGACACACCTCTTTTGTCTGGAGAACCCCTTCTGCCCTTTCTAGTGTGGGTTGCAAGGGTTTGATTCTCATCATTGCTACTCTTCACCATACCATCCATATAATCCTTGGATGCTAATTGGGTCTCCTCCTAGATACAATCAGTCCATAATATATCAAAGTCTGGTAATCTATCTCATGCATAGATCCCCTTTACAAATGGTTCCCAAGACCTGGGAAGACCTTTCAATGCTACATTCACCAACTCAACATCATGCACTGTCTCACCAATTGTTGTGAGCTAATCTCGGATCTGAGTAATCTTCATAAGATAAATGATAACTTTATCTTCATTAGTCATCCTGCAAATTTGAAGTTGATGCTTCAAGTGTAGCATCCTTCCAGTATAAATACCCACCAAATCATCATACATATCGTTGGCAGTTTCTTTCTCGACAATAAGTGAGGAATCAAGTGGTCCTTAATGGACTCTAGCATTACCTGTTTGGCCTTCACTTATGTCTTCTTGTGAAATACCAAATCTACTGGATCAATCGGGCTAGGAACCACATCCTCAACATACTCCTTGAGTTCATTCTCCACCAACAAAAGGAGAACCCTTTCCTTCCAAGCCCAAAAGTTGGTTTCTCCTTCCAACCTATCCTTAAGCTTCAATGTATTCACCATATTGACCTACCCGGAACAAGAACAAGAACACGTACAAAATTCTTCCAATGTTGTAACCAACAAAGTGTCTCGATATGATCCCCTTCTCTTCAAATCCCAAGTTCTGATACCATGCCAATTTCCACATGCAACTCTGTGTGACTAATTTCAGATCTGAAAATTTCTTCCTAGTGATCTAACTATCACTTAACAACTCTACACTGAAATTATTGACTGAGAATATATGCAGCAGAAACAACAAGATCAAAGATGAATTATCAATACACAAGAGAGATAATATATTTGTTCTATAACTTTATCCAATTCTCCAAATCTAAGGACCAAAGCCAATCCTCTCAAAGTTACCAAATCTGAGGACAGAGATAATCCTTTCAAAATCACCAAATATGAGGACAACCTTGTCCTCCATTATACAAACAAGAAAAAACAAACCTGAACTATATTCTAGAAATCTCCTCTGCCCACAAATCTGCTATATACCACTTGTACAACATGTTGAGGTCACCTAACATCAGCCTGTACGGAGCTACCCCCACCCAAAAGAGCTTGTATGGATGTACGTGATTGTTCCTACAACAACCCGTGTACATACATAACTATTCCCACTACAACCCGCGTATATGCGAAAAACTGTACAGACACTTCGTACAACTCACTCCACTTCATACAATCTCTTCCTTCTTTGGTTGCCTCTCTTTCCCACACGTGGGGTGTTTTTTCCCTGCCAAGAACAAAAGATAGAGAGTCCTCAACCCTAGGTCAGATTTGTCACCTTAGTAAATAATTTTCCTTTGTTGAAATTGTTATCGCACAGTTTGTAGGAAGGGTTTAGGTTAGCTTGAGTCAAGGCTTCAAACTGGCGTAACAGGAGCTTTCCCACCCACTGTCACCTCGATGGGGATCTCTTTCTATTTAGGATGGCTAGTCCAAGGGAGACATCCCTATGTAATCTGGCTTTCTGAAGGGCTAAGGTTTAAAGGATCAAGGTAAGAGGTTCCCTTTCACAGATTACTGCCAAGAATGAGATAGTCAAAGGAGATGTTCCACTGATAAGGGCACCTGTTTGTGAGACAAGACAAATGAAACTAAAATGTGCTACAGTGGTTAGTATTTCAAAGCATTAATGACTATCTTCAAATATATATATATATATATATATATATATATATATATATATATATATATATGAGCATTAATTAGATGTAATTATTGACGAAGTCAATGATTACTAAACAAAGATAAATAGCTTATATCACTTCTTCAATAAGTACAAAGAGATAATGGCATTCAATGTGCAAAGTCAAATCCTTGTATCATTCCAATGCATCAAATATTATAAGTCTGCTCATATATAATGTATTTGCTGCGTCACAATTACAGAATTGAGGTGACGTCAGCCCTATTTCAGCAAGGCAAACAAGTGGACCTTTTGACAATCAAGCAAATGAAAATATTCCACACTTAAATGTTTATCAAAGGAAAGAAAAAGCCACAACGTTTGCACTTTAAACAAGGATCAAAAGAACGCTTGACGTCATCAATAATGTTGTTGTTGCAGCTATGACGTCAGCCCTAAATCAGATTAGTTTGAAGACAATGAGAGGAACGTTTTGTCTAATCAGCTTATAGATGCAATCAATGACTCAAAGTCTATCAAATAGGGTGACAAATATCACAACGTTCTAAGCCAAGCAAGGGTCAAAAGAAGTGTGACGTCACCTATAATATTGCTGCATTTAGTGTTAGGGTTAGCTAGCCAAGAAGTGGACGTTTTGGCTAAATCAACCAATGAAATTGCATAAAACTTCTATGGCTATGAAGAGATAACTCAGCCGCAACCTTTGATCCAAACAAAGTTTCAAAAAGAGCAAAAGGTTATCAGCATTAGGGTTAGTTCTAGACGCTAGGTTAGTTTAGGGTTTCAAAATAAAGAGTTTTGAAAGAGAGTTTAGGCACAAACAAGCTCAAGGTTATACCTCTAGACTAGTGCCTTGGGTTAATGGAGTCAAGTGGAGTGAAACTAATGGCTTGGAAGTCTTAAACTTAAGAACAAGAGGGTTAGGGTTTGATGGTGTTGCTATGGCAAGGCCACCAAATTTAAACCCTAAGAAGAGAAGGCTTATTTAGGTGTAGCTAAAGCTAGGCCTAAAGCTCCTTCTTCTTTCCTTAAGACTCCTTTGGCAAAACGGCTAGCTTATAAACACAAATCTATGGCTGAAAAGTGTTGTTTAGAAGACAAGGCTTTTCAAAACCCTAGAAGCAAACCCTAGGTGTAAACTAAATTAGGCCTAGGACGCCTTCTTTCTTCAATTTGTGTTTAAAACTAACTCAAGAAAAGAGATGGCTAGTGTAGCTATGGCTAGGCTAAAACCTTCTCTAATCAAATGGCTATAAGCTTTTATCATGGGGACATGAAGCCACAACCTACTTGTGTGTTGGCTCCCTAGGGTTTTAAAGATTAAGCAAATAACAACAATGTAACTATGCATGCAAGATGTTTAACCAACAACCATTCATTCAAGAAGTTTTGAAGAGAAAAACACTTACAAATTCAAGAAGAAGCATAATCAATCCCTAGTTGTAAACCTTCCAATGATAAATAGCACCATATGCCAAAAAATAGTCCTCCAAGATGTAGCGCCTTGTTGGCAGCCAATTCAATTTTTTCAATTGTCTCATAAGCTACCCACACCAATGTTTCACAAACATTGATTTTTAGTCGCAATTTTCATATGAACGACGAATTTATTCTTTGCGCCTTTTCGCACGTTTGTCTTCGCTAAGACTTCACAATTGTAAGCATGGAAATTTCTCCTTTTGAGGTCATTTTTCGATCATTATCTGAACTGCCGATACCTTT
>JASDQU010012008.1:4018-24955 GCA_032191745.1 Picea mariana
CAGGAGAGATAGTTCAATGGATTCCAGGAGGAAGACACCAGTTGGTTGATTTCAGTGTTGAGAAACACACCCTAGTCACCAGGAAGATCATTCAGGTCTTCCATCATTCTTCAGCAGCAGTTACATAGTGTTCAGCAGCAAGGGCGCATTCATCCAGAGGGAGGGCGCAACTTCTAAGGGGGTTTTAGGTCGACTTACACCTTCTAGGGGGAATTCTGAGATTTCCCTCTGACCCATTTGAGAGGAGGGAAAGGCACATCTTTTTCCTGGTTCTTCATCAAATTCCGATGGAGGAATCAACTGGGATTCATTTTCCAGACTTGGACGTGGGACACTTTTGGCAGGCACATTTGGGGTTCCAGAGCGAGCATCAGACTAGATTCAGGGAAACCCTTCCAACCCATTTCCCAGTAGACCAAGGCAGTCATTTTGCGACATATCTCATCTAATTCTAACAGTGGAATCACTAGGACACATTTTTACAAAATAAGAGGGGTGCATTCCCCCATGGGTATCCATCTGAGTCCAGACTCATCAGTAAAGGGGTCCGACAGATACCAGTACTGAGGACTAGAGTAGGGTGCATCATTTGGGACAGTTTCCAGGCCATTCTAAGAAGTATATCTCCCAGGGAAAACTTTCCAGACTTTCAGCAGTTGTCGTCAGAGCTGCCATATTCCCAGCGCATCCATTGATTCTGCACCACTCACATATTCTGGGTATTATCTTTTAGTTGCTTAATTGTATTCTGGCTAAGATCCTTTTGTATTTTGATCTAGCCGAGTGTTGCTATTTTATTCAGCCACATTCGGCCTATTGTAATCCATATAGATATCATAATACAAACTTTGCAGTCCTTTGTCGCATTTATTATTTGTATGATCATTTATATGTTGTAAACAATAGATCCTACATACACATTAACAACATTTCCTAGACTAGCCAAGTCAGGAACATTACAGTGGTATCAGATCTTTAGTCTTGCCAACCTGTGACTAAAGACAATGAGTGCAGTAGAAGACCCAGAGGTCCGTGAACACGTAGGTGTCAAATATGCCACTTACAGCAGGCATAAGGAAAGAAGGCATAGGCCTAACTTTCCCCCTTTTCCTCCTAGCTCAGAGGAAGAGGAAGAGGCACACAGAGAAGCAGAGAGAAGGGCTGAGTGTGAGGCTGAGCACGAGGTAGAGAGGATTCTAAGAGACAGATATGAGCGACCAGAGGGTAGTGGAAAGCCCCTTGTAGATCCAAAGACAACTTTCATGCAGGCTATCAACGATATGTTAGCTAGTCAACGGACCATGTCTTAGTCCTTGGCACAAGTGGTTGATAGATTGGCTAGAGTGGGCACCCCAAACACACAAGTCCCACATGCAGCATAGGGGAACTCAGGAGTAGGTAGTATACCCCAATCACCCTCTCGCACATACACCTCTGGGAGTAGGATTCACAGACCCTTGTTTCCTAGTTTCCATAGGGCACTGCTGGTAGCAACACTGCCACCGATAGCACAGAGGCCACCCACTCATGCAGAGGAAATTGCAGAGTATAGGAGGGAGTACGCAACATTGGGTCATGACTTCCACCAGGACATGACCCTAGTCGAGTACTGTGGGCTCAGACTCAGGAACCGTCCCAGAGAGCTACAAAGGGGAGGACCGCAACAAAAACAAGGGCATAACATAGATTTCATCCGAAAATTTGGTAAAATCACCATACCTTCTTTCGATAGATCGTCCAAATGCACTACCATATCTTGGGTACAAAAACTAGACACATACTACAAGCTCAACCAGATGACCGAGACAGAGGCCATCAGTTTCGCGACCTTACACTTGGAGGGTGAGGCACATGGGTGGTGGTATCATGGATTGGTGACATTGGGTCACAATCACATCACTTCCTATAGGGAGTTCACAGAGAGGCTCATGGACAAGTTTGACAGGAGGGATCATGATATCCACTTCAGGGATCTAGCCCAGTTGAGACAAACTGGCACAACAGAGGCATTCATCATAGAGTTTTAGCGGTTACCCGTGGAAGTGACAGATATATCAAATCCTAGGTTGATCATGATATTCACAGAGGGACTCACCGAGCCTTTGAGAGTATGGGTAAAGGCATACAGGCCTCCCAACTTGCAGGATGCCATCCTTCACACTCAAGATTTGGCAGACTCAGTGCCAAAGACTAAAAACTTTTCCAAACCCTTTGTACCCTAGAAGGATCGAGATAGGAATCCATTCCAGAGAGAATGGAAGGGAAAGGAGAAGTTGGATGATGAGACTAGGTGAGAGCTTATGAGGAAGAATATTTGCTTCAACTGCAGAGACCCTTGGGTCCCAGGCCACTGATGCATGGGAAAGGGAGAGATTCATTATATTGAGGTGGCAACAGACAATGTGGATAGTGAGGATAAGGAGCATGACACTGTATCCACTAGCTCAGAGGAGGAGTTAGCACAGGCAGAGGAGAAGCCTCCCCATAGACCTTCGACACTATCAGGAACCCATCCTCCAGTAGTCCCACAGCCGCCTGAGCAGGCTAACAGGAGGAAACCAGCAAAGGGAGGAGTCATAGCGACCCTTTCTGGTGTTCCCAGCTATGATACCCTCCGGATCAGAGGGACTATTTAGGGGCAACGAGAAATCTCCCTGATAGATGGTGGGGCCACCCACAACTTTATCGACGCTTCACTAGTATCGAGACAGGAACTTCAGACAAAGGAGTTTGAGGGGTTTGACGTTGCAGTAGTATATGGCCACACAATGGAGTGTCTAGACAAAGTTCCAGACTTGGAGGTAAATTTAGGAAACTATATAGTGAGAGATACATTTTATATGGTTGACCTATCTGACACAGTTGTGGTTTTGGGAGTCCAGTGGATGATTACCTTGGGAAAAATCACCACCAATTACCAAACCTTGGAGATGGGATTCAGAGACCATGACGAGAAGAAGGTTGCTCTAAGAGGCATGTCAACAGGATCACCCAGGACAGTTTCAGCCAAGAGGATGGAGAGGATATTCAGACATGGGGAAGTAGCATATGTGGCCGAGTGTTTGATCACTATGTGGAAGGATTCAGAGGGTCGACAACAGTATCATACAGAGATCAAGAATTTGTTGGGACGACATCAACAGGTTTTTGAGTCGATTCCACCAGAGAGACCACCTGACATGGGGTTTGAGCACACCATTGAGTTGGAAGAGGGGGCCAAACCAATGATCACCCCCCCCCTATCATCATCCTAGGAGGTTCAAGGATGATATAGAGAAGGAAATCAAGGAATTGCTAGTGATGGGACACATTAGACCGAGCAACAGCCCATTCGCTTCTTCAGTTGTCCTAGTTCTGAAGAAGGATGGCACCATGAGGATGTGCATTGATTACTAAGCCTTGAACAAGAAAGCCAACAAGAACCGGTATCATATCCCACGCATTGACGAGTTGTTGGATGAACGACATGGGTCAGTTTTCTTCTCAAAGATTGATCTACGTTCTGGGTATCACCAGATCAATATCCGAGAGCAGGACATAGAGAAGACGGCATTTTGATGTCACTTTGGACATTTCGAGTTCCTGGTTATGCCACTTGGGCTAACCAATGCACCTGCCACGTTCCAGTCTTGCATGAACCACATATTCAAGGATCAATTGAGGAAATCAATCTTGGTTTTCTTCGACGACATCTTGGTCTACAACAAGACATGGCAGGAACATATGAGGCACTTGGATGAGGTATTGAGCATCATGAAGGCACATTCATTATATGCCAAAGAGTCCAAGTGTGAGTTTGGTATGACAAAGTTGCTTTAATTAGGCCATATCATTAGTGCACAGGGGGTACAGGTGCACCAGGAAAACATCAGGGCCATTCTGGACTGGCCAATGCCCAAGAATGTAACAAAGTTGAGGAGTTTCTTCGGGCTGTGCAGCTATTACAGGCGGTTCATCCGAGGTTTTTCTCATATTGGAACACTACTGACAGATCTTACCAAGCATGGGGATTTCATCTAGACCGAGGAATCATGGAAATCCTTTGATCACATGAAGGAAGTCATGAGCACTTGTCCAGTATTGGCATTACCAAACTTCACCTTGCCATTTGTACTAGAGTGTGACGCATCCGATGAGGGTATCGGGGCAGTTTTGATGCAGGGACGACACCCCATTGTATTCGAGAGCAAGAAGCTCAATCATCCTGAGAGGTTGTACTCCATTTATGACAAGGAGATGTTGGCAATCCTACATGCCTTGAACAAATTCAGACAATATTTGGTGGGCAACAAATTCGTGGTCAAGACAGATCACAACAACTTGAAGTATTTCCTTGAGCAGAAGGACCTTAGTGAGTGCCAACAGAAATGGGTGATGAAGGTACAGGCATTTGACTTTGACATAGAGTATGTCAAGGGGAAGAAGAACATTGTGGCTGATGCACTATCGAGGAGACCTGCGGCCTGTTCTTTGATGGAGATTTCAGCAGATTGGAAATCCCACTTATTAGTGGAATATTCCAAGAACAAGTTTGCTTGTGAGGTGATGGATGGACATATATAGGATGGCAGGTATAGGGTCATTGACGATGTCATATTCTACAAGGATAGAGTCTACTTGGTGCCAGATTCGGGGCTCAAGAAGAAGATCTTCACAACAGTTCATGATTCACCACTAGCAGGCCATCAGTGGTTCTTCAAAACCTACAAACAGATCAGGGATGGTTTCTCATGGAAGGGCCTCAAACAGGATGTTATGAGACATGTCAGTGAGTGTGTGACTTGCCAGCAGAACAATTTAGAGCATGCTCTTCTAGAAGGGCTACTTCAGCCACTCCCCATTCCAGAGCAGAAATGGGAGAGTATATCGATGGACTTCATCACAGGCCTACCCAAGGTCCAGGGTAAGGACTGTCTCTATGTAGTGGTCGACAGATTGACCAAGTTTGCTCACTTCTATGCCATACCGACAGAGTACAACGCAGTTCAGGTAGCCGAGCTATTCTTCAGGGAGGTCTTCAGACTTCATGACTTACCGAGGAACATCGTTAGTGACAGGGACAATCGGTTCATGGGGACATTCTAGAGAGAGTTATTTTGGTTGGTGGGGATAGAGATGACACCCGGCACCATCTATCACCCTCAAATAGATGGGCAGACCGAGATTGTCAACAAGTGGGTTGAAGGATATTTGAGGAACTATGTAGGTGGACAACAGAGAACATGGGTTAAGTGGCTACATCTAGGAGATCATTGCTACAACACCACTTTCCACATGTCCATTGGTATGACACCCTTCCGAGAATTATACAGATATGATGCTCCCACTTTGGTAGACTTGGTTTTCGGGAAGATCAGAGCTCCCAAGGCCAAGGATTGGATCATAGAGAGTCAGGAGATTCTCAAGTTGTTGAAAGAGAACCTGCAGATGACACAGAACCGACAGAAGATGAGTGTGGATAGGCACAGTATAGAGCGCAACTTTGAGGTTGGGGATTTGGTTTTCTTGAGACTCCAACCTTACAAACAGTCATCTCTGAAGAAGAGTGGGGCCGAGAAGCTCAAGCTCAAATTTTATGGCCCTTACAGGATCATGTGTCGAGTAAGCGAGGTTGATTATGAGTTAGATCTTCCAAAGGGGAGCAAGATTCATAACGTGTTCCACGTATCTTTCCTCAAAAAGGCAGTGGGAAAATTCATTAGCACATCAAAGGAGCTTCCCCCATTGGATGAGGAGGGACAGTTGGAGCTAGTTCCGGAGGAGGTGTTGGAGTTTCGAGAGCAGAAACTGAGGAGCAGGGTCATTAGAGAGTGTTTGATCAGATGGAGAGGGCTTCCAGTAGAGGACGCTACTTGGGAGAGTGAGTAGGTGTTGTAGCACCCTGGACTGGTATTGCTTGAGGACAAGCAATTTCGAGAAGGGAGGACTGTAATGTTCCTTTCCAAATAGGAGCTCAAGAGAGGAGGCTTAATGGTCTAAACCACTCCGTTAGACTATAGCCAGGGCCAGAAAAGGGGTAAACAGGGTCACTAGAGGTCACTCCAGTCACAGGTGTTATATTCAGAAAGTGGCATTGAGTTAAAAAGGGTTAAAAGTGCTTTTAAGTCATTATGAGCTAAAAATAGAAGTCAACAGTGAATTAGGGTTTCAGCAGTGATTTAGGGTTTTGGAAGTCAACAGTGAATTAGGGTTTCAACAATGATTTAGTGTTTTGGAAATCTATAAAGGAAGGGTCAATGACTTAATTCATTATTATGCAGATTACAACTTGTCATTGAGGAGAGAGGCGCATCTCAGGAGAGATAGTTTAGTGGATTATAGGAGGAAGACATCAGTTGGTTGATTTTAGTGTTGAGAGACGCACCCTAGTCACCGGGAAGATCATTCAGGTCTTCCATCATTCTTCAACAACAGTTACATAGTGTTTAATAGCAAGGGTGCATTCATCCAGAGGGAGGGCACAACTTCTGAGGGGGTTTTAGGCCAACTTACCCCTTCTAGAGAGAATTCCGAGATTTCCCTCTGACCCATTTGAGAGGAGGGAAAGGCGCATCTTTTTCCTGGTTCCTCATCATATTCCGACGGAGGAATCAACTGGGACGCATTTTCCAGACTTGGACGTGCGACACTTTTGGCAGGCACATTTGGGGTTCCAAAGCGAGCATCAAACCAGATTCAGGGAAACCCTTCCGACCCATCTCTCAGTAGACCAATGCAGTCGTTTTGAGACATATCTTGTCTGATTCCGACGGTGGAATCACTAGGAATCATTTTTCCAGAATAAGAGGGGCGCATTCCCCCAGGGGTATCCATCAGGGTCCAGACTCATCAGCAGAGGGGTCCGACAGATACCAGTACTGAGGACTAGAGAAGGGTGCATCATTTGAGATAGTTTCCAGACCATTCCAAGAAGTATATCTCCCAAGGCAAACTTTCCAGACTTCCAGCAGTTATCATCAGCGCTGCCATATTCCCAACGCATCCATTGATTCTTCAGCACTCACATATTCTGAGTATTATCTTTTAGTTTCTTAATTGTATTATGGATAAGATCCTTTTGTCTTTTGATCTAGCCGAGTGTTGTTATTTTATTCAGCCACATTCGGCCTATTATAATCCGCAGAGATATCATAATACAAACTTTGCAGTCCTTTGTCGCATTTATTATTTGTATGATCATTTATATGATGTAAACAATAGATCCTACATACACATTAACAACATTTCCTAGACTAGCCAAGTCAGGAACATTACACAACAAGACACAAGGTGACATCACTCAAATTAAATTGTGCAACTAACTGAAGGATTTCTTGTTTTCTTATGAGGCCCCTTTTTAGGAAGTCTCCCACCCTGTAAAACATAATAATTGAATAGTATATAAAAATTCATGTGCATGGATATTCTATTTTAATTCTCCATATAGTAGAATTTTATTTGAAAGTTGGCTTACTTATGTGTGATACAATAAATTAGCACTTACATCGGTTATGCCAAATTAGTGTTTACCAACATAAACAAGGTAAATTAATATATTAAGAACATGAATTCAATGGGTTTTCTTTTGGATTAAAGAGAACTTCCACCTCATCTTATCAGTCAGTTTAAAATTGTTGTCCATAAATCATTATGCTATCTAACAACAATATGCTAACTAACAATATCCCTATCTAACGACAATATGCCAACTAACAAAAATATACAAACTAGCAATATGCTAACTAACATTGCTATCTAACAACAATATGCTAACTAACAATTGCCATCTAACAATATGATATCAATGATAAATTCATTGTCTAAATAACAGATAAATTCGTTGTCTAATAAAATCACTATCTAATAAAAACGTTGTCTAATAAAATTCGTTGCCAGGCAATCAATATTTCTTCCTACTAATAAATCCATGTCTAACATAATAGCCCTATCTATTAACATTGCTATCAACAATCATTATTGCTATCCATTATTAAACGTTGTCTAGAGATGATAACTATGTCTAACACATATCGTTGTATATCAAGGATTTCCTGTCTAACAATTTTATATTACTATCCATTAATAATGGTTCATTGTCTAACAATTTTATATTATTATTTAAGGATGAATCATTTTCTAACAATATTATATTGCTATCCATTAATAACATCCATCCATAATTGATATTTCTGTCACATAATAATAATTCAATCCATTAATATTCATTGTCAATCCATGCCAATGCCAATCCTTTCAAATGCCAATCCATTCAAATGTTATTCAATGTCAATACATTCAATCACTATTCAATGCCAATACATTCAATGCCAATCCATTAAATCACTAATCAATGTCAATCCATTCAATCGCTATTCAATGCCAATTCATTCAAATTCTATCGATCGTAGTGGTAAGGGCTGGGTAAATTTGCAGTGTCAAATATGGGTAAATCGCCCAGAAAACCGTGGGGAAAAAGGATGTTTAATATGTCATAAATCGTGGTGAAAATGCTATGTAAAAACTCTTAGGTGTATGAAGAACATTTACTATTGACAGACTGAGCATTTATTCAAGAATATCACAATTATAACAGCTAGCGTAGAAGGTATGAAGATTCCTGAATTCACCCAGGTATGAATGAGGAACATTTGTGATTTACATTCAAAGCATTTATGCAAGGATATAAGGAATAGAATAGTAAAATAAAACGTTGTGTAATCCATAACTTATTTGCTGTCAACAACAATGATATTGTTGTCCATTGCGAAGAATATATAAGAATACTTCATCGGATTGTCAATGTAGAAGGAATAACGATATCCATGATTATCATACAGAATCTACAACACATGATTTACATACAGAACATTGTGCAGGAATATAAGAAATAGAGCAGTAAAAGAAAACGTTGTGTAATCCATAATTGGTTTACTGTCAACAAAAATGATATCGCGGTCTATTTATTCTATCAATCAATAAAATCGTTATCATACACAACAACAATACAATGTAGTCTTTCACCTATTAAAAACGTTGTCATTAACATATTAAAATGTTGTCATTAACATATTAAAAACATTGTCATTAACATATTAAAAACACAGTCATTCTCATATTAAAAATGGAGTCATTTACATATTAAAACGCAGATATTTTACCAATCAAGGCACTGGGTAATATGCTAAGAAATTGCAGAGAGGAATAAAAAAAAAACACAGAGATATTCATTCACAAGGAAAATGCTGAGGGTAATCGTTCAAGGATGGTTCAATAAAAAACACAGAGATACTCAAAGTTTAAGCAACTAAAAATGCGGAGTAAAATCAGAGTTTAATCAATCAAGACGTAGAAAACCAAACAACTCTGAGAATCAACGCAGAGGAACAACGATGGTGGACTGGAGAGAATAAACGCCCAGGTGAGAATTCCTTGCTGGGAATAGAATGCCTCTATAGTTATTATCCATGCACAGGAAAGCAGGGAATTTGAATCTAAGTCTTTAAACACCGGAGTGACGACCGTCGATTCGGATCTTGGTCGACTGCTCAAGCACAAACTAATAACTTAAAGGATCACAAAACAGAGGATAAAACAAAATCTGCAACCAGATCTTCTCCGTGGAGAAGCAAATAATGAAATAAAAGTGCAATCAAGGGATAAAGAAAACGCAAGCAGTAGATACAAGAATGCAGGCAAGATTTTGAGTATGGGGCTTAATCTGGCCACCCACAAATAGATAGTACTTAGAAAGAAAGGATATTGTGGATAACAAGGGTTCTTACTGAATGAATCAAGCGACAAGGGGATTACAAATACCGCAGAAATACATGTGCAAGGAAATCTCATGATAATGATATCTTCATCTGAGTACAGTAAAATAAACAAGTGTAAATTAAATTTCATTGCAAGTAACAACTTTAACTGACATCCCTTAGCCAAATTTGAATGCTCTGAAGTCGTTGTCCCGCCCATGCTCCATCCATCTCCCGCTTGTCGATTGAAGTGACCTCACCGGTACCTCCCAACCAACGCTAGGGGTACTCTTCTTCCCCCTAAGCCCCTCAAGTTGCAAAGGGGCCACGCACACAATACCAAAGAATGCTAGCACCCAGCTTGCCTTGCAAGGTCGAGCTACCACTCGTTACCTCAATTGGGTATCTCAACTCCCACAAGAGAAAGTTCAGTCAAGATAAAATTTCAGCAGCGTAACGTTACGCAAAAAGATGAGATCCATACTCCTCCTCCGCCATCTCTTTTATAGATTTTTCAAGTAATTAGTTTCCCAAATTCTCATTAAATTCCTTTTTCATTTAATTACAAATTAATTTAGCAAGTGTAGATAAAAAAAAAAAAAAACATTTACCCTCTTTTCTTTTTAACTAAAAATTAAATTAGCAAAAGTAGATAAAAACAACCATTACCCCTTTTTAAAAATTTAATCCTCCATTATAATTTTGACTTTAATAAATAAGTTTGAATTTCTTACCCCCCTTCTTGTTACATGTTTATTTATTATTATTTTGTTTGACCACATGTTCTGCTTAGACCTAGGTTTCAATTTCACTAGGTTGGGGGACATTTTTTATTAGGATTTTTTTTTTAAACCTTACTTATCACATCATTCATTTTAAGGGCGTCTAGGTCCTAAGGAGGCATAGTTTTCTAGGCACTAGATTTATTCACTTACCAATTAAAATCGCGGTGTGCCCTTCAGGACGCACTACGTGCTCCAAGGGTGCCACTCGCCTCTTCCTGTTTTCCTTGTGCGACGTGCCCTTCAAGACGCACTACCTGTTCCAAGGGTGTCACTCGCCTCTTGACTGAATTTGGTAGACATCAAACCCCTGGAGTCAATACTCCAGCAGGTGATCTTATGGGAGACTAAGGGGAATAAGGCCCCTGCCTTATTGCGTTCCTTTTATAATCATCATGAGCGACTGTCACAGTCTTCCCTCACGACATCATGGGTATTCTCGAACTAGGTAATCATTAACCTACGGTTCGAGCCATGACGGGAGTGCTAGTAGGTTATGGCAGGGCTGCTGCCACACCTCTCCCTCAAAGTCTCTGGTTGTCGTGCGTGACCCCTCTACTCCACATGTGAGTCTGGTCAACAAGCTATCGTCGTCCTGCATCCATCAATGAATCATGTCAACAATAATAATCAATCATCATAACATCTAATAATATGTACATATGTCACATCAACAACATTCAAACCCCAATAGTCCACTCCCTGACTCGATCCGGAATCCAAGGGGTTTCATCGATGCCTATGCATCCTCAATGTCCAAAGTCCTGCACACTTAGGATAACCCAGTCAATAGCACATGTCTATGTAAATACAATCAAATAACACATAATCAATCCATAATATCTCATAATCAAAATCAAAATGATCAATAGTATAATAACCTGGATCACTTGCATGCAAGTGTCCTCAAAGAATAATTTTGCTCAGTGCGCGCAAGAGTGGGATGTTACAGGAAGTCTGAGAGACCTGTAGTTGTAGTTTAGCACCTTCATGAATCAATTCCCAGCAATTCTCTCACCTAGAGAGAAATTTCTCATGGGCCTGACAACCCGCCTCTTTAGTCTCCCGCGGGCCTAACAACCCGCTTCTTCAGTCCATCTCCTAAGCTAAGTATGGGTACGAGTATGGATACATGTACATGAAGGTACGGAGGACAGTTGAATGAGTGAGTAAATGATGATGGAATGAATGAATGAATGGTAAAATGAACTAAGTCCAAACTATAAGTATGGATGTTCCCAATTTGACACTTGTCATGCTGGGAGCTAATTTGGCCCACTTGTCCTCATCCTTAGAACTTAGGATAAAATAATTATCCAAACTTCTTACTTTAAGGAGTATGAATATAATATTTTTTTTTTGTCTTAAGCTCCCTAGCTTAACCCCTTATCCTTAACTCTTAGCCCCCGCTTTTCCCTAACTAGTGGATTTTAGTCCCCCATGCTCTTTTATCCTGGTCAGTCTACACGTAGTGATGTATTATATTAATGGTAAGACATATACAAAAATAGGTTCACTGGCCTTTAGCATCTAGGCTCTCCAGTCTAATCATCACATAAGCCTCCTAGCTTATAATAATTGGCTCACCAGCCTATAAAACACAACATATACACAAAGGCTCACTTCCCTCAAAATCATGCCCACTTAAGTTTGTTGCGCGCGGTATCCTGGAATGTGCACACTTCATTATTTTAGTGCACAATACCTATGTGCACTAAACCATGGAAGGTGCATACAAAATTGATATCAAACAACTGACCAAATTAAATACATTTTCATTTACATTTATAGTTGGGGTTTGACCTAGGGGTATTACAATCCCCTCCCCTTATTTATGCATTGTCCTCGGTGCATTATGTACACATATACAACCAAAATTTCAAAAATCCTAAAAAATATGTGGGTATTCTTCCCACATTACATCCTCATGCTCCCAAGTAGCGTCCTCAAACCGTACCAAGTCCATTGGACCTTTACAGGCCCTGTGGATCGATTCCAGAGTTGTTTGATTTTCCAGTCCATAATGTGTACCATTTGCACTTGGAAAGCGCCTTCTTTCTCCACCTAAATCACATTCCAATCAATAACATGATTAGCATCAGGTATATATTTCTTAAGCAATGATACATTAAATACATTATGAATGGTCATTGATGTAGGCAAGGAAAGCATTTATGCTACATGCCCAATCCTCTCTAGGATTTCAAATGGCCCACAATAATGAGCTGCCAACTTTGAACAATTTCCCAACTTCAGGGAACTTTTTTTGGCCTTCACTTTCAAGAATACATGGTCCCCCACTTTAAATTCCCTGTGAGTTCTACCCTTATCAGCATAGATTTTATTCCTGTCTTGGGAAGCCTTTAAATTTTGTTTTATTTTCAACACTTTCTCCTCCATTTCCCTGAGTAAATCTAGCCCAACCACTGCTCTATCTGTTGGGTTATCTCATCTTACTAGTGTGTTTCACTTTCTGCCATAAAGTGCCTCAAATGGGCTCATCTTTAGAAATGTTTGGTACCCATTGTTATAATCAAACTCTACTAAGTGTAGGTGGTCTTCCCATTTTGATGGTTTATCCATCACATACATCCTTAACATATCCTCAATCACTTGATTCAGCCTCTCTGTTTGCCCATCTAATTCTAGATGATAAGCTGTACTAAAATTCAATTTTTTTTCAAATCCCTTAAATAATCCTTTCCAAAAATTTGAGGTAAATTTTGGATCTTTGTCAAACACAATTGTCTTGGGTATACCATGTAATCGAACAATTTATCTCATATAAACATCAACAATGTTGCCTGCCTTGTGAGTGAGTTTTACTGGAATAAAATGGGCAACTTTAGTAAGCTTATCCACCACTACCATGATAGAATCATGTTGTTCGTTTGTTCTGGGAAGTTTGGTGATGAAATCCATTGTTACAACTTCACATTTCCACTCAGAAATGGGTAATGGCTATAGCAAACCAGTTGGGTGTCTATGCTCAGCCTTTACCTTTTGACATTCCAAACATTTGGCAATAAAATAAACAACTTCTTTCTTCATTTATGGCCAATAATATTGTCTCTTGACAGCTGCAATAGTTTTTTTATAACATGGGTGCCCAGCATAAGGTACATTATGTATTTCTCTCAATATCATATTTTTCAAATCATGAGAAATCTACACACATTCTTTTTATGCGCAAAAATTCCTCATGAATTCCGTTGGAGAAATTGGGGCTTTTGGCTAACTTTTTCCCAGTTTTTACCATAGACATTATGCAACTATGAAATTTGTTCAATTTCACCCTGATAACACGAATTCAACCTCTGTAACAACAAATCATTGTTGGTTGACATCCTTGGAACGAATTTTTCCCAAACTCAATTCATGAATTGAGAATTGTAATCAATTAATTTCGCTTCATCTGTCATGGCTTCCCTGTAACTTCAAATTCGACCAATTCCAGGTCTGAATTTGCTAAAACAGATAATAAATAAAGAATATCTCACTACTTGGCCAAATTTCTCAATTTCCCCATGAATTAAACAACATAAATTGGGGTTGTTTCCCAATTCCACGCAATTGCTTCTAATTTTTACCATGGACACTCTGTAACTTGAAATTTGACCACTTCGAAATCAATCCTCTGTGAAATTTTGCTTCAATTCAACTTTCTTGGCCCATACAGGCTCAATGTTGAAAACTTGAGCTCTGATACCATATGATGATCCCAAAACATTGGAGGAGACCATAAGGTGAGCTAAATGTCTATATTATCAGCAAAAAGCAAGGCCATCTTTCCAAAAATCTTAGGAAGATAAGAAGAAATTCAAGATGGATCAGAGGAAGAAGGGAACTAAGCCACCATTCTTCATAAATAGTCCTCAGGGACATCCAACTTCTAGAGAATCCAAAATGATGGAGACATGGGAGCATAGGCCAAGGCAACCACCTATTCAATGTTGGGGTTGTAAAGGAGATCATATTTTTAGAGATTTCTCTCACAGAGGTGAAAAAGTGAGGATTGTTCACAATGTACATCAAGCTGAAATAGTGGAGGACATGGGAAGAAATGTACCAAGGATCTATGCAGCCCTGAATAACAAACAATAAGAGTATCAATCACATACGATTGAAGTGGAAGGTATGATCAACAACCAAACCATTACTATTTTAATTGATTCATGAGCTAGTCATAGTTATATAGATCCTAGGATGGTGGAAAGATTGCATCTACCAAGAAGCAAGCATGTGAAATCTTGGTTGGTGCAATTGGCGACTGAAGCCAAAAGAAAGTTAATGAGATGGTTAAGTCATGTCTTATGGACATGAATGGACTGAACACCAGGGCATATTTGAACATATTTTCTTTAGGTTCCTATGAATGTCTAATTGGGATGGATTGGTTGGACCAACATCATAATGCCATAACAAGGCATTTACTTGCTTGGATGAGGAAGGGAACCTAAGGACAATGCAGGGAATTCCTAGGGTAGTAACCATCAAGGAAATTTCAGCATTGCAGCTGAAGAAATGTTACAAGAAAGGGTGTCAATTATTTGCAGCACATATGGAAGAGACACCTAAAGATAGAGTGCCAAATATTGAATATTATGCAGTCCTAAAAGAGTTTGAAGATTTGTTTAAGGAAATACCAAGATTACCCCCTAAAAGAGACATTGATTTCTCTATAAATTTGATGCCTGGAGCAGCTCTAGCATCCAAGACTCCCTACAGGATGAGTAAACCAGAATTGAAGGAATTGCAAATGCAAATTGAAGAGCTCTTGAAGAAGGGGTATATATGCCCAAGTGTGTCACCATGGGGTGCCCCATTTTTATTTGTGAAGAAAAAGGATGGAACATTGAGACTTTGCATTGACTTTAGGCAGTTGAACAAGGTAACTATGAAGAATAAAGTGTCATTTTCCAATGATCGATGACCTCTTTGATCAACTAAAAGATGCAAAAATATTCTCCAATATTGATATTAGATCCGATTATCCTCAAGTAATAATTAAAGAAGAAGACATCAACACGACTGCTTTCATAACAAGGTATGGTCATTATGAGTTCACAGTGGTTCCATTTGGGCTATCAAATGCACCAACTGTCTTCATGTGTTTAATAAATGGTATTTTCAGAGAATACTTAGATAAGTTTGTCATTGTATTTTTAGATGACATTCTTATATATTCTAAGTCAAAGGAAGATCATGAACAACACTTGAGGATGGTATTACAAGTATTAAGGGAGAATTAGTTGTATGTCAAATTGAGCAAGTGTTCATTTTATCAAAAGCAAATTCATTATTTGGGGCATATCATTTCAGAGGAAAGGATAACAGTGGATCCTAAGAAGATAGAAGCCATTAGAGGATGGTCATTGCCAAATAATGTAACCGGGGTCAGATCATTCATGGGCCTTGCATGCTACTATAGGAGATTTATTGAAGGATTCTCAAAGATTGCACACCTAATCGCTTCCTTACAAAAGAAGGGTGTGAAGTTTCAGTGGACATTGGATTGTGAAAAGAATTTCCAACACTTGAATCAATTATTAACAAGTGCTCCAATTTTAAGGATTGTAGATCCAAATGAAGACTTCATTGTATGCATAGATGCATTTAAAGAAGGACTTGGTCGAGTCCTCAGTCAAAATGGGTTTGGTGTATGTTATGAATCAAGGAAGTTGAAGGAGCATGAAAGACACTATGCCACTAATGATTTGGAGTTGGCAGCCATAGTGCATGACTTGAGGAAGTGGAGGCACTACCTCATGGGGAAAAGGTTTGAGATGAGGACAGACCATAATGGTCTGAAATATTTATTTGATCAGCCAACTCTAAATTCTAGGCAAAGCAGATGGTTAAAATTTCTTAGTGAATATGACTTTGATATAAAGCATATCAAGGGGAAAGAGAACAAAGTGGCTGATGCACCCAGCAGAAGAGTGCATGAGTTGCATGATACAACCATTAGCATGTACCAATCAAATTTGAAAGAAAAAATTTTGGAGGCTGTAAAATCAGATTTGTAATACAAGGAGTTAGTGGCAAAATTACAGCAAGGTAATTTGCAGTAGAAAATTGAAGACTATAAGCTAGAAAATGATGAAATTCTCATATACAGGGGAAGCATTTACGTACCAAATTCTCATGAATTGAAAAATATGATATTGAGAGAAATGCATAATGTAGCTTATGTTGGGCACCCAGGTTATCAAAAAACTATTGTAGCTATTAAGAGCCAATATTATTGGCAAGGAATGAAGAAAGAAGTTATTGATTTTATTGCCAAATGTTTGGAATGTCAAAAGGTAAAGGATGAGCATAGACACCCAGCTGGTTTTCTACAACCATTACCCATTCCTGAGTGGAAATGGGAAGTTGTAACAATGGATTTCATCACCAAACTGCCCAAAACAAACAAGAAACATGATTATATCATGGTAGTGGTGGATAAGCTTACTAAAGCTGCCCATTTTATTCCAGTAAAGCTCACTCATAAGGTAGCCAACATTGTTTATGTTTATATGAGAGAAATTTCCCGATTACATGGTATACCCAAGACAATTGTGTCTGGCGGAGATTCAAAATTTACTTCAAATTTTTTGAAAGGATTATTTAAGGGATTTGGAACAAATTTGAATTTTAGTATAACTTATCATCCAGAATCAGATGGACAAACAAAGAGGGTGAATCAAGTGATTGAGGATATATTGATGATGTATGTGATGAATAAACCATCAAAATGGGAAGACTACCTACACTTAGTAGAGTTTGCTTATAACAATGGGTACCAAACATCTCTAAAGATGAGCCCATTTGAGGCACTTTATGAAAGAAAGTGCAACACGCCGGTAAGCTGGGACAACCCAAGAGATAGAGCAGTGGTTGGGCCAGATTTACTCAGGGAAATGGAGGAGCAAATGTTGAAAATAAAACAAAATTTAAAGGCTTCCCAAGACAGGCAAAAAAGCTATGCTAATAAGGGAAGAACTCACGGGGAATTTAAAGTGGGGGGACCATGTATTATTGAAAGTGAAGGCCAACAGAAGTTCCTTGAAGTTGTGAAATTGTTCAAAGTTGGCAGGTCACTATTATGGGTCGTTTGAAATCCTAGAAAGGATTGGGACTGTAACATACATGCTTTCCTTGCCTACATCAATGACCATTCATAATGTATCTCATGTATCATTTCTTAATAAATATATACATGATGTTAATCATGTTATTGATTGGAATGTGATTCAGGTGGAACAAGAAGGCGCTTTCCAAGTACATCTAGTATGCATTATGAACCGAAAAATCATACAACTTCATGATTGAGCCATAGGGTTTGTAAAGGTCCAATGGACCTGGTACGGTCCTGAGGACACTACTTGGGAGCATGAGAATGAAATGCGAGCAGAATACCCGCATATTTTTGAGATTTTTTGAAATTTTGGTTGTATATGTGTACATAATGCACTGAGTACAATGCATAAATAAGGGAAGGGGATTGTAATACCCCTAGGCTGAACCCCAACTATAAATGTAAATTCAAAAGTACTTAAGATGGTGAGATATTTGATATCATTTTTGTATGCACCTTCCATTGTATAGTGCACGCATGTACTACACTCTAAAATGATGAAGTGTGCACATTCCAGGTACGGTGTGCAACAAACTTAAGTGCACGCAATTTTGAGGCTAGGGAGTCTTTGTGTATATGTTGTGTTGTGTAGGATGGTGAGCCTGTTATTATGAGCTAGGAGGCTTATGTGTTGAATTAGGTCGGAGAGCCTAGATGTTGAAGGCCAGTGAGCCTATTTTTGTATATGTCTTATCATTAATATAATACATCGTTGCATGTAGACCGACTATGATAAAAGAGTATGGGGGACTAAACTCCACTAGTTAGGGTAAGGGGGGGCTAAAATTTAAGGAAAAGGGCTAAGCTAGGGAGCTTAAGCCAAAAAGGAATATTATATTAATATTCATTAAATTATAAATGGATAATTATTTTATCCTAAGTTCTAAGGATGGGGACAAGTGTGTCAAAGTAGCTCTCAACATGACAAGTGTCAAGTTGGGAACATGCATACATAAAGTTTGGACTTAGTTCATTTTCTCACCCATTCATTCCATGTTCATTCACTCACTCATTGAGTTGTCCTCTATACCTTCATGTTACTATCACTATACCTGTACCCATACCAATACATGGATCTATACCTGGTTATCTTAGGAGCTGGAATGAAGAAGCGGGTTGTCAGGCCCGTGAGCAATTTCTCTCTAGGTGAGAGAATTGTTGGGAATTTATTTCCTGAAGGTGTCAAAATGCAGCTACGGGGCTCTGAGACTTTCTATCCAACCTGTTGTTGAAGCCCTGGAAGGGAAGTGGGGCAATCGAGGGACTGTTGAATAGAGAAGGGGCACACTTCATGAGGTGGGACAGACATGTGGGAAATGAGGTACTTTAGGCTATTAGTTTGAGTTGACACGTGTGACAGACTCTTTCTTGTTGTCGAGGATACGTCAGCCTGGTTAGGAATCCCTTTACCTGGGTGGAGTTTAGTCCCAACTCGGGGGTGACCCACTGTTGAGAGTGATGAGCAACGTGGTCTAAGGCTGGGAGGTTCGTGGAAGGTCTACACGCGGTTGGTGACATTTTTACAATATAAGTGTCCATTTTGTGTTAAATTGCATGTTTCATTATTATATATGCGTTTATTTTTATGATTTATTCATGTGTGTGTTGCATGTATATTTTTATTATCATTATGTATGAATCTATGCATTTGCAAAATATATTTGTATGATTTAAGTTTTATATATATAAAGTTGTTTTATATATATAAAGTTCTGCAAGACTTTATATATACATATGTTTTTATTTGTATACAGTTCAAAAAATATTATATAGCATAGCCCAATTGAATGCTAGAGATGTTACAATATAATATCAAAGCATGAAAAATTTTATGTGACATGACCCAAAACTTTTCTGTAACATGACCCAAACATGAAGAATCAAACCTTACTTTAATGGAAGATGCATAAAAAGAATTCCAATGATTGGTATACTAGACTATGCATAAAAGCCTAAATATCCAACAAAGATAATCAACCCATCTAATGGTCTCAAAGATGAAGAGACGCCATTTATTCATGACATTTCTTTAAAATTAAGCCAAAACACATCCATTCTAAGAAAAACAATTGTTAAACGATATTTGAATTGGGCAATTGTTTAGATATATGAAGATTATTAAGGAATGATAACAAACAAAATAAGAATTAAAGGATGAACAATATTAAATCATTATAAAGTTTATCAATGCACACCTTTTATGTTTGACATTACTCTTCTTCAAATATAAAAATAAATTTGATTACTAAAGCATTAAATTTTGCATGAATAGTATTAAACCATTATAAAGTTTATCAATGCACACCTTTTACCTTTTATGTTTGACATTACTCTTCTTCAAATATAAAAATAAATTAGATTACTAAAGCATTAAGTTTTGTAAAAATGTACTCAATCATAATCATAATAATATTTTTTTGATGATTTAAATATAGATAGCTTTAAAATGAATGTTTAAATTATTCATAATCAACCTTATCTTATAAAAATAATCATAAATTTGCCCATTTTATAAGTATTTTGATAATGATTTTAGAAAATTTTTAATTTTGTTTAAAAAATACTTAATTTATAAAATAAAAATATTATCTTAAAATTATATTAAAAATTATAAATATTTAAATTATTCATGATCAACCTTATTTTATAATTATAAAATAATTATAAACTTGTCCATTTAATAAGTATTTTGATAATGATTTTAGAAAATTTTTAATTTTGTTTAAAAAATACTTAATTTATAAAATAAAAATTTTATCTTGAAAATTTTAAAATCATGGTTCCATCTCTTATATTCCTCAAAAACTTCTTTTATTTCGATTAACCAATTATCGTACATGTAACATAATAATTAATTAAAAAATATAATCATCCATATGATTCAATACTTTGATATCAAAATTTTTAAACTTTGATCTTTAACTTTTCTATTATATTATTTATTAATTATTTAATTATACGTTGAAATTAAATTAGTTTAAATTTACATTAATATAATTTTAGTTTTATATTTTTTTAATTTAATTATACCTTCATATTAAATTGCAATTGTGTTCAATCTTTCTTCTACTGCATAACCTATGATACTAAAGGCAAACTAACTAATTATTTTATTGTTACAACTTCATTTTCACTTTTGGTTGATATTAGAGGTAAATTAATTTATTTTATTGTTACGATTATACAACTTCATTTTGACTTTTGACCAAATGCAAAATTTACTTATGAAATAGTTTTAAATATAATCTCCAAAATTTACGAATCATATTTATGTAATGATTTTAAATATAATCTCCAA
>JASDQU010012008.1:27432-40370 GCA_032191745.1 Picea mariana
TCCAACCTTCCAGCCCCCAATCCCTCGCCCACTCTATGGAAGCTTAGTCCCCCATCACTCATTCATCGTGGTCAGTCTGCACGTAGTGGTGTTTATATTTTTATTAATGTTTTGCATGATTACATATACAAAAGAAGGCTCCCAGCCTTAACACTTAGGCTCTCCGGCCTAATAACACATAATCCCACCAGCTTATATAAACTTGGCTCATCAGCCTATAAAACATAATTACAATTCATAATGCAAGCTTTATACTTCATAGACATGATTTACAATAGGACTCGGCCTTGGGGACATTACAGCATGCACAATGAATATAGCTTGATCTAGACCCCTTTGCAAGTAAACAAACTAAAAACTAATATTTTAAAGAAGAGAAATAAAATAACTTAGAATTTCTCCCCATAAATATTTGAATGGTTGGTAGTTGATGTAAAGGAGTAGGAGGAGAAAGACTTCATAGCCTCAATGGTTCATAATAAATAACCTATGAATACAACACCAAAGAAAACCTTTTCCTCCATNTAAACTTGTTAATGATTCAATAGAACATAAAATTCAACATTAAAACACCATAAATCATAATAGAATAAACATAAGAGAAAGAACTATATTTAATTAAAAAAAATATTAATTTTTTTTTGATTTGTTTTTGTGTATGATGAAGTGCCTCCCAATCGCTTTAAATACACTTGCTTTTAAACTTTAAATACACTTTGTTTTGAACAATATGAGCACCATGTGGGTACTCACTATAAAGTATAAACCTTATTTCTCAATCCAAAGATATTAACTTCATATGAAGGAGTGGGTAATTCTAAATTTTATTTCTCAATCCACAGATATTAACTTCATATGAAAGGAGGAACTTTTATAGGTTTTTTATTTGGAATGGGTAATTCTAAATTTTATTTCTCAATCCAAAGATATTAACTTCATATGAAAGGAGGAACTTTTATAGGTTTTTTATTTGGTCTTAGGGAATTTAAATGTAATAATACTTTATCATTTTGTAACATTCCGTCTTAGGGAATTTAAATGTAATAATACTTTATCATTTTGTAACATTTCGCTCTTGTGAGCACATGTTATCGATTTATTTTTTTAGGACACTTGCGTGTTAGTGATCTGGTTATAGTACATGATTATTTATTTCGCTTATGGATTTTTATGATGACGTTGATGCTTGTGATCTGATGTTATTTGTGATATATGTATTGACAAATGCTATTGATGAGTTTTCCCTGAGTGTGCAAGACACTTGATAGATTGTGGATGCCGATGGCATCAATGGAACTCCTTGGACTCTGGATTGAGTTAGGGAGTGGATTGTATTGGTTTGAGTATTTCATTTATGCATATATGACATATGATCGATTATGTTATGATTTTGTATATGGATCATTGACAGTGTTTTGTTAATGAATGCAAGCTAACAAATGCTTGCTAATATGAATCACATAAGGAGTAAAGGGGCCATGCACATAGACCAGATATTGAGAGAGAGGTGTGGAAGATTCCCTGTCACATCCTACTAGCACTCCTGACGTGGCTCAAATTGTAGGTTAGCAATTACCTAGTTCGAGAGATCCATGATGTCGTGAGGGCAAACTGAGACAATCGTTCACGAAGCTTCTAAGGGGTGCACAATAAGGTGGGGTCCTTATTCATTAGAAGCCCTTAGTATCTCACAAGGTCGCTCAAATGGAGTGTTGAATCCAAGGTTTCGACAACTACCAAAACCAGTCAAAGGTGAGTGGCACCCTTGGAGCACGGAGTGCATCTTGAAGGGCACGTCACAAAAGTAACACTTGAGTCAATGAATCTAGGGGGTCCTAGAAAACCTTGAGAGAATAATTTAACCTTGTAAAATCTTTAAACATTGCCAGATTTAATTAATTAATTAAGGATTGAAATTATTAATTTTACATCCCAAATGAAAGTCTAAGCTTATTCAAAATTTAAGCCTAAGTCTAAGTTTGGGTAAAAAGACTAAAACTAAATTATATTTAAATAAAAAGGGGATGAAGTAAATCAAGTTAATAATTAAAAAGAGTGAAATATATCTAAATATTTGATAAGGCACATGTCTACAAGAAAATATTAAAAGGGAGTTCTAAAATGAGAAAGAAATAAAGATGAAGGAATGTGTACACATAGAAAGGTATCTAGAGTCTAGCTAACACTAGTCTAACTAGAAGAACATTCCTATTTTAACTCAACTCAGATTTAGTAAGGCATCAGTCATTAATTGGAAATAAGGGGAATAAAGAGATAATTAGGAGTGAATTAAGGAGCGTTTTTAGGATGGGTGAGGGAAATTGACTTTAATTAAAATAAAATGTGGAATTACTTGTGAAACTTGGGGAAAGGGTCACAAGTGTAAGGGGGAAATAATTCTAATTTATCTAATTAAAAAAAAGTGAATTAATTGTGCAAGTGGGGAGTTGTCATTAAGGAAACTCCTATAAAGAAAATATAAAAAGGAGGGGAAAGGGATCACATTGGGTTATTGGTAAAGTTATCCGGCCGAATTATTTTTGACTAGTTTTACTTGTGAGAGTTGGGATGCCCAGCATGAGAGAAAGTGGTGGCTCTACCTTGCGAGGCAAGCTGGGAGCTAGAGGATTCATGGTTGTGTGTGTGTGTGGCCGCTTTGCGGCTCGGGGGGATAAGGGGAAAGAAGAGTACCCCTAGCATTGGTTGGGAGGTACCGGTGAAGTCTCAACGATTAGCAAGCGAGAGGTTGGAAGGAACGTCAGTTGCCGAGGATCATCTCCAGGCCCATCTTCATCGTCAGTTACGGTATTTTATGGAATTTTGTAATCACATTTGGATTTTAAGTGTATAATCAAGTTTTATAAATTGTTATAAATGGTGTGAAGGTGAAGCTCAACAATGACAATAATCTCCTTGGATACAATATTGTAACAGTTTCAGTTAGTTTACAATACATGGTTGTCAAAATCCTTACCATGGAAATTGATCTGGATGTTCCTATCTAATCATTAATCTAGAAATTTTCTATTGTGTTAACATTGCGCAGAGAATTTAAACTATTGTACATCCCTCCTTGAAAGTTTTGTGGTTATGAATAGGTCAGTCTTATAGTAATTTTTGCACACCTTGTATGTCACCTAATTTTCCTACTATACCAACATGCTCAACTCTGGATAATTGTTGGGCCCTAGTTATGGATTAAGGAAGACATCGAAGAAAAAGGAAGAGAAAAGACGAAGTACAAACTACGTAGAAATCACATTGACTGAGAACGGGTCGAAGTGATCAAAGAAGCAGAAAATAAAGAGCGAAGTAAGGGAGAGCGAGTTGTTGGACGAGAAGATCAAGGAAGACAGATCATCAAGGAAGAGGGATCATGGATGAATCAGCAAGCAGAAAAATCCACTGACGGATGATTGGATCACCTCGTGGGAAAGAAGGAAAGATAGGTTGGCGAAGCCCTGAAAACGTGAGTCAAGTCGACCTAGGGTTTTAGACACCTAGGGTTTTGGATCTAGGTTTTTGACATCTAGACGTTTGTCATGAAATGTATAAATAAAGGTCTAGGAGAATCGAGAGGGTTGGTCAATAATTGGTTCGTCATTGTGGGTTAAGAGAGTGATTATTGTTGATCGCATGAGAGAAGCATTGTGTTGTGAGAATACTTTTGTATTGTAAGATATTTAGTTGGGTGTGAAGATAAACCTTGCAGCTGGGTACGCAAGGAGGGGAGAGAAGAAGAGAAAGAGAAAAAGATCTGCAAGCTAAGTGCGCAAACAAAACTGTATGTTTTCATTTAATATATTAAGAAACACAATTCTGTGGATGTATCCCTAGAGAGAGGGTGAACCACGTATATCTTGTTGTTATGTGTGATCGATGTTGTGTTATTTGTCCTCTGTTATATTGTTGATGCATTGTTGTGATAGATCTGAGATATAACTTGCGAAGTAGGTTTAAATGAGATAAAGAATAGATAGTTCTCTGTGTGTTTTTGCCTTGGTTCCACTTTGCATTTCCTCTGGTTGTAGACACCTATGTCTTGCAACCCCCTATTGCTACTTCGGGTGAGACTGCATCTACTCAACAGGTGTTTCCGAAAGGGCGAGTAGTTAGGGCTTGTTGGTGCGTTGTTAGAGTTGAACCCTGGGTTTGCCCCTGTGCCAACAAAACATTCTGTTGTCGAGACCAGGATCTTATTGAGAGAATGTCAAGGTGGTTTCCATCGAAGACACAGATTTAGAAGTGGATAGAAGAACAAGAGAAAGACTTCACTGAAGCTCAGAATAAAAACCCTAATATTAGTACAGAGGATTGGTTGGGAAGGTATATCTTTACTGATATACACGATATTTTATTTGGAGGAATTCATAAGGAGCTATATGAGTGGTTATCCAGATTAGCAGATACCCAGTTTGAAATCAGATCTAGACCACTTGTGGTTTGGACATCGGCGTTGATCAAGAAGGTCAAGAGAGTTGATAATGTCGTGTCAAGAACAGTAGATCACTGGTTTGATAGCACCATTGGAGGGTATATTACCGAGTTTTCTATCGACATAATAGAGTCATATAGCCAAGTAGAGAGATATTTATTTAAAGGACCTAGAGTAAAATTTTTACACTCTTTGAAGTTGAAGATCAAGATGTTATTGCATAAGAAGAACATCTTGAAGATACAATAACTGGTCAGATTGAAAAGATGATGTTCAATAACTCAGACAGCGACATCGATGCAGAGGTTGGACATACGTGTAGTGGGAGAACCTTTAGAGAAGTTCCTCTGGTGAACTTGTTTGAGCAGATCCACAAACCAATGGCATAGGAAGAATGGTTCTACAGTGGAGAAGAAGAAGGGTTATTAAATGAATAACATTCAAATTTTGCTAGGGCAGGGGAAGGAAAGACTTAAGAACCTCACCGGGAAGAATCAAGAACTTCATGAATTGCGTCGACTGTCGAAGTAAGTACTATTACTCCTTCTATTGTTTTAGCAGCGTTAAGTAACCAGAGTAGTCAGAGTTACCAGAGCACTCAGAGCACTGTTACGAGTAGTTCATTACATACTCAGTCAAGAAACCTAGGAAGATCTATGGCAAATGAAATGAGGCTACCTATCTTTAGAGGAGATGGATCTGAAGATCCTGGTCAACACCGGTTCTTATGCAAAGCTGTATGGAGTATTAAGCAAGTCAATGACGAAGAAGTTAAGAGAGCTCAGTTTAATACTACCTTGAGAGACCCTGCACTTAGTTGGTACATGAAGTTTGCTAAAGGAGTTGCACAACCTGAATTGCTAAATGATATCAAGACCGCATTGAGTGCAGAAGTCAAGAAACCCGAGTCGGAGTCGCAGTTCATTACAGAACTGAAAAAAATCAAGAAGAGAGTCACTGAACCTGTTTGGGAGTTTGATCAAAGGTTTAAGACTTTGATAGGCTATTTGCGTTTTCAGATACCGGACGAGAAGAACAAGGAATCGTTCATTGTTTCCCTCCTACCACACATCAGAGTTCCTCTGATGAAACAGAAGGTTGCTTCATAGGTTGAGGCATTGGAGATCGCCATGAAGATAGAATCAACTCCTATGGGAGAATCCATCGTAGGTATGAGTCAAATTTTGAGTCAGCTAACTATCTTATCTCTGCAGGTCGAAGATATGAAGAAAGACAAGGGAAAAGATAAAAGAGAAGACATATAGTGTATCAGATGCAAGTCAGAGGGTCGTGACAAGGAGTACTTTCCCATGTTTAATGAGTACTTGGCCTCTAGAGCTTTGACCCCTTTGAAGCAGGTTACTCTACCCTGGTGCGAGGTATGTAGAAATAGGCATCGCCCTGGTGAATGTTATTACATGCAAAAATATGTCCAGACACCTAAAAATATTTAATGCACATTTTATAAGTCTGTGGGGCATGATGAGAAGGATTGTAGGGCTTATGACCTCTTGCATGAAAGGTCAATAGATACATATAGAATTCAAGGAGAGACGCAGTAGGAGGGAAATACTCCGCAGTTTAATTATCCGAGAAGAGGAAACTTCAACCCTCGTGGTGGATTCAGAGGAATAGGATGAGGAGGATTCATGGGTCGAGGTCGAGGTTAGATCATTTGTTATAATTGCATGCAACTAGGACACTTGGCAAGGAACTTTCAGAACCCTTGTACCACTTGCAGCTACTGCAACTCATTTGAACATGTCATTGAAGATTGTCCCGTGCTATTAGCCAAACTTTAGGAGAGACGAGGAGGAAACCAACAAGTACAACTGATATTAGCAAAACCTCGCAGGGAGGATCACAAATTCATTGTTATCACTAAAGGAGGCGTTGTTACAGGAGAAGATGGGGTGATTCCAAAGAAGACTACAGAAGAATTGAGGGTCAGAAGAGATGCAGAGAAGACACAAGTGTTTGTTTCAAGGAAAGAAAAGCAGACGTTTGAAGAAGCAAGAACAGAATTTGGAAGCAATCAGGCGTCTTCATCAAAGACACAACCAGAAGTGAGAGAATGTGGAATGCCTATGGCATTTGATCAGTCTACATCACCTGAAAATGGAAAAGAGGTAAGAAGGCTTATGGAATTATTATATACTTGCATTAATTTGATTATGGATGAAAAATATGTGAAAGAATTACAATACTTGATCAGACAATATGAGATAGGGAGGGTAGATCCTCTATTGAATAAGTACATCAAGTATCCAGAAAGAGAAGGAAAAACAAGGAAATACACCTTAATGCTAAGATTGGGGACTACGACATAGATTACGTGGTCCTCGACTTGGGATCAGAAGTCAATGTTATGACGAAGAAGACCTGGGAACTGATGGGAAAACCTAAGTTGATTTACTCCCCTATCATGCTCAGGATGGCTAATCAACAGGAAATAAGCCCCTTTGGAAGACTGGAGAATGTCCCTGTGGACATCGACGGGGTGAGGATGTTTGCAGACTTTGAAGTGATTGAGATAGTTGATGATAATTGTCCTTATCCTGCATTGTTAGGAATTTATTGGGCTTTCAACAACTCGACTATTGTTGACTTAAAGAAAATACGAATGACATTCAAAGGAGATGGCCTTCGGGTCATTACACCTCTTGATCCTGATGAAGGTCGAAGATACACATAACCCATCAGAGAAGAAGATCATGCTTATGAACTAGAGAATATATATAAATTGATAGCAAGACAGCAGGATTGCATTAATCCTACAGCAAATGGGAACTTAAGCTGGCGAAGTGACGGTGCATGCTCATCATATTCAGAAGAAGCACTAGAGAACTAGCAGAACAAAATGTATGAAGTTTATGTGCGGAGGTGTGCCAGATTGACTAGAGAAGTTCGCTAGATTGGCACAAAAGTAAGCAATATGCCCACATTTGATGGTTTAAATCATTTAGAAACATTCTTGCCATAATTTGAAGAAATTGTACCAGTACAACAACGACTGTTGTCACTGGATTAAGCCTTGAAAGCAACGCCAATGAGATGGTGGGGTACACACAAGAAGAACATCACAGAGTGGATGCAATGTCACACTTTGATGACAGTGCGCTTTTCAGAATAAGCCGAAGGGTGCGAAGTTCGATACACAGGTCAAAGTTGTCCGAAAGACCATGTGCGAAGTTGTGAGGAGGCCTAGAGCAGCATTCCCTAGGAGCAGTGGGTGCATAAATGCATTAACACTTTGGACACAACGCCTATCAATTGGTATCTTCAAGCAGAACTGTGCCTCACCACCTCTGAGTGGTACGGTATGACTCAGAGCTTTGTAGCTACATTTTTATTTGAAAGTCAGTACCCCACAGTAGATCAGGCTTTACAAGTTGTAAGATAGAAAGTCTTTGAGGAGGATCCTAAACTCCCTTTGGAGCAAGAAGAGGATGAATGGACTGCACCTCTTCAGAAGTTGCAAGGTTGTTACAATATCAACGCTGATGAAGACGATGATTCTAGGAATGTGAACATTGTAGAAACTGAAGGGAAGAGAGACATAGAAGGAACAGAAGTCGAACTACCTTTCATTAGACAACCAATCGAAATCAATAAAGTTAATATTGGGACAGAGCAAGCACCTAAGCTCGCAAACATTGGAGATTATTGGGATGATGCCACTATTGATAAGATCACAGTATCACTGCATGAATACCAGGACTTGTTTCCAACCAAGTTCACATGCATGAAGGGCATTAAAGGGCCCATGGGAGAAATGAAGATCCCCTTGAAACTAGATGCAATGCCAGTCAAGACGAGACCCTACTGACTGAATCCAAAATATAAGAAGAAATTCAATATTGAATTAGACAAAATGTTGGAAGAAGGAATCATAGAACCTGTTGAAGAATCAAAATGGATTATCCCTAAAGTGGTCTAGGATAAGAGGACATAAGATATTGGAATTTGTGTAGATTTAAGGAAGCTGAATGATGCATGCTTACATGATCCATTCCCTACACCATTTACTAATGAAGTGTTAGATAATGTGGGACGACAGGAAGCTTACTCCTTCACAGATGGATTTTCAGGTTATCACCAGATCAGGATTGCTAAGGAAGATCGCCATAAGACCACATTTTTAACAGAATGGGGTTCTTTCTAGTACACAGTGATGCCTTTCGGATTGAAGAATGCACCAGCCATATTCTCTAGGGTGGTGGTCGAAGCATTTAAGGAATTTTTACATAAATTTTTGGAAGCATATTTTGATGATTGGACTATTTTTAGCTTATTGAAAAATCATATTGAATGTTTAAGACTAATGTTGGATAAGTGTAGGCAATGTCAGATTTCCCTGAACCTAAAGAAGTGTATCTTCTTTTCACCCTTTGGAGTGTTTCTAGGCCATATTGTGTGTAAGCAGGGGTTGCTGGTAGATCCTTCCAAGATTGCCATCATTGTTGATCTACCTCCTCCTACTTCAGTTAGACAGCTGTGCATTGCGTTGGGACATACTGGATACTACAGAAAGTTCATCAAGAGCTATGCACAGATAAAAACACCCATGGAAAATATTTTAAAGAAAGATTGTCAGTTCCAATGGTCAGAGGAATGTCAACAGAGCTTCAACACACTAAAACAGAAAATGGTCACTGCGCCCATTTTGGTTTTCCCAGATTGGAGTAAGGAATTTCATGTGCATGTCGATGCTTTGCTTATTGCATTAGGAGCAATATTAGCACAACCAGGAGAAGGATATATTGACCATTCATTAGCCTTTTCTAGAAGGAATCTCTCCATAGCTGAGATAAATTACACTACCACTGAGAGAGAAGGTTTAGCCATGGTGTACATGCTGCATAAGTTTCAACACTACTTGTTGGGAGGACATTTTACGATGTTCATTGATCACTCTGCGTTGAAATACCTAATCAACAGGCCAGTGTTGGGGAAAAGAATATGTAGATGGCTACCGCTATTCCAGGAATATGATTTTGATATTGTGGTCAAGCCAGGGAGAATGAATAAGGGGCATGACCACTTGTCTAGGTTAGAACATGGAGATGAACCTACTAGTTTGGAGGATACACTACCAAATGCACAATTGATGGCCATCAAAAAGGTTGATGGTCACTTCGTCGAGATATTCCAGTCCCTATCAATAGGAATGGCACCCCGCGAATATACATTCATTCAGAAGAAACAACTGGTAGTTCGTGTTGCAGATCTTTCACTTATAGATGGACAAATATTTAAGATGGGACCTGATGATATCTTGAGGAGATGTGTTATGGAGGCAAAAAGACCATTGATTCTGGCATAGGCACATGAAGGCATTGCAAGAGGACATTATGTAGGAAAAGAAACACCGCATAAGGTTCTTAGAGCCTGCCTTTGGTGCCCCACTTTACACAAAGATGCTAAGGAATATTACAGAGCTTGCGATGTATGCCAAAGAGTTGGAAAACCTTCCAGAAAAGATGAGATGCATTTAGCACCTCAGCTGACCTTACAGGCATTTGAGAAATGGGCAATTGATTTTGTGGGACCTATCAACCCACCAGGAAAGCACACAGCAGCTTGATACATCATCACTGCGACAAAGTATTTGACAAGATGGGCCAAAGAAAGAACACTTAAGGACTGTAGTGAAACTACAGTTGCGTGGTTCCTATTTGATGATATCATTACCCGATTTGGATGCTCGAAGATCCTTATGAGTGATCGAGGTACACATTTTATTAATAAGACTATTGAAGCCCTGACTCAGAAATTTACAGTCCACCATCAGAAGAGCACTCCATACCACCCACAAGCGAATGGTACAGTCGAAGATTTCAATAAGATCTTGGCGACAACGCTGACGAAGATTTGCAGTGTAAACATAGATGATTGGGATTTGAGTGTACCAACAGTGTTATGGGCTTATAGAACCACTTGCAAGAAACTGACAATGCAGACCCCCTTTAAACTAGTTTATGGTCTAGAAGTCATCGTACCTATGGAATACTTGGTTCCTAGCTTAAGAATTGCAACATTCACATATATGAATGACAATGGCGTTGTTCAAAACAGGCTTGCGCAGTTGGTGGAACTAGAGGAAGACAGGTTTATTGCAGGGTTTCATCAGCAGGTACAGAAGGAAAGAGAGAAGGCTTACCATGACAGACATATCAAGAAGAAAGCATTTAAGCAATGAGATCTAGTATTGGTATATGACAGCAAGTTCAAGAAGCATCCAGGGAAGTTCAGGACACATTGGCTTGGGCCATATGAGGTTTCCTATGTTATAGAAGGTGGAGCTGCACAGTTGAAGACTCTGAATGGAGAATGGAAAGAGGGTTTGGTAAATGGGAGCTAGTTAAAATTGTACTATGACAACCATCTGCCTCACAGCTCTTAGTAAAAGCATAAGAATAAGGGTTTAGGTACCAGGTGCAGTTGAAACTAGGTACCAGACACAGAAAAGACAGTCTGCACAAGGAAGGCAGGGACAGTGCAGAGAGCACAAGCTACTCTTCGTAGTCTGAAGTCGAAGTGAAATAGAAGGTTCAATCTTGCAGTGACTCGGGACGACTCACAGGTGACTTTTGGGGGCTTGTTGGGCCCTGGTTATGGATTAAGGAAGACATCGAAGAAAAAGGAAGAGAAAAGATGAAGTGTGAACTGCGTGGAAAGAACATTGACTGAGAACGGGTCAAAGTGATCAAAGAAGCAGAAAAGAAGGAGTGAAGTAAGGGAAAGTGAGTTGTTGGACGAGAAGATCGAGGAAGAAAGATCATCAAGGAAGAGGGATCATGGATGAATCAGCAAGCGGAAAAAGCCACCGACAGATTATTAAAGCACCTTGCGAGAAAGAAGGAAAGACAGGCTAGCAAAGCCCTAAAAACACGGGTCAAGTGAACCTAGGGTTTTAGACACCTAGGGTTTTGGATCTAGGATTTTGACACCTAGACGTTTGTCATGAAATGTATAAATAAAGGTCTAGGAGAATCGAGAGGGTTGGTCAATAATTGGTTCGTCATTGTGGGTTAAGAGAGTTATTATTGTTGATCGCATGAGAGAAGCATTTTGTTGTGAGAATACTTTTGTATTGTAAGATCTTCAGCTGGGTGCGAAGATCAACCTTGCAGCTGGGTGCGCAAGGAGGGGAGAGAAGAAGAGAAAGAGAGAGATATCTGCAAGCTAAGTGTGCAGATAGAACTATATTTTTTCATATAATATATCAAGAAACACAGTTTTGTGGACGTAGCCCTAGGGAGAGGGTGAACCACATATATCTTGTTGTTATGTGTGATCAATGTTGTGTTATTTTTCCTCTATTATATTTTTGATGCATTGTTGTGATAAATTTGAGATATAACTTGCGAAGTATGTTTAAGTGAGATAAAGAATAGATAGATCTATGTGTGTTGTTGCCTTGGTTCCACTTTGCATTTCCTCTGTTTGTAGACATCTGTGTCCTGCAACCCCCTATTGCTATTTCGGGTGAGACTGCATCTACTTCGCAGGTGTTTTCGAAAGGGTGAGTAGTTAGGGCTTGTTGGTGTGTTGTTAGAGTTGAACCCTGGGTCTGACCCTGCGCCAACAATAACTGTGGATCCTTCGTCTTTTGGGTGGACACTCTATTGATTTTCCCATGGTTTGTTTTAGTCCTTGGAATCCCTTGCAGGTTTTCTTGTCCCCTTCAAAGGTTATAGATAAGTCGATTAGGATGTGAATATCTAGGCCAGTCCAGAGTTATATTATCATTGCCTAGAAGCATCAAATGCACCTATGCCAATTCACTCGCCATTGTGAAAAACGCACACCCACGAAGACAAACAAAGGCCTCTTTGCGCCAGTGCGCCCTTCACCTTTTCTCTTCCATTGACAGAGTTTGGGCATATCGAGTGTGCCCCTTCTCATTTCTCACTCCCTGAATAAATTTGGATTGCAGATGCGCCCTCCTCTCATCCGTCAATCCTCTGACAGAAATCGGGCTTGCCTAGTGCGACCTCTCATCACTCAATTCTTGACAGGTTTCGGGTTGCTCTGTGCGCCTTCTCTGGCAAGAATTCTCACAAAATGTAGAAAACTACGTGTTCTATTATAGATATCGCAACAAACTCACCAAGACAATAGATCATTATATGCAATATCATACCTACGGAAATTGTTGTCACCATGACAATATAAATTACCAGAGCAAATGGTGTCACCCTGACAATATATATTATCAGAAAAAAATGCAAAAATATGATCCAAGTATATCTGCAAACGATTCTTGAATGACCAAAAATCCCAATACACAATACCATGACAACCACACCGAAAAATCCTTCGATGACATAGCTACTACTAAGAAATAATGTGGAATCTGAAACCTGTGCTTCTCCTGCGTCCAATATAACATGGTCATCGCCATCGACGATCATATTTGATGGGCTATGGACAATAATAATGTCCGATAGATCTTGAAATTCTTCTCTATTTTTGTAACAACATGGATCCATCTCCA
>JASDQU010012008.1:43849-54026 GCA_032191745.1 Picea mariana
TTGCTGAGGATCATCTCCAGGCCCATCTTCATCATCGGTTATGGTATTTTATGGAATTTTGTAATCGCATTTGGATTTTAAGTGTATAATCAAGTTTTATAAATTGTTATAAATGGTGTGAAGGTGAAGCTCAACAACGACAATAATCTCCTTGGATACAATATTGTAACGGTTTCAATTAGTTTACAATACATGGTTGTCGAAATCCTTACCATGGAAATTGATTTGGATGTTCCTATCTAATCATTAATCTAGAAATTTTATATTGTGTTAACATTGCGCAGAGAATTTAAACTATTGTACATCCCTCCTTGAAAATTTTATGGTTATGAATAGGTCAGTCTTATAGTAATTTTTGCACACCTTGTATGTCGCCTAATTTTCCTACTATACCAACATGCTCAACTCTGGATAATTGTTGGGCCCTAGTTATGGATTAAGGAAGACATCGAAGAAAAAGGAAGAGAAAAGATGAAGTACAAACTGCGTAGAAATCACATTGACTGAGAACGGGTCGAAGTGATCAAAGAAGCAGAAAATAAGGAGCGAAGTAAGGGAAAGCGAGTTGTTGGACGAGAAGATCAAGGAAGACAGATCATCAAGGAAGAGGGATCGTGGATGACTCAACAAGCGGAAAAATCCACCGACGGATGATTGGATCACCTCACGGGAAAGAAGGAAAGACAGGCTGGCAAAGCCCTGAAAATGTGAGTCAAGTCGACCTAGGGTTTTAGACACCTAGGGTTTTGTCTCTAGGGTTTTGACACCTAGATGTTTGTCATAAAATGTATAAATAAAGGTCTAGGAGAATCGAGAGGGTTGGTCAATAATTGGTTCGTCATTGTGGGTTAAGAGAGTGATTATTGTTGATCGCATGAGAGAAGCATTGTGTTGTGAGAACACTTTTGTATTGTAAGATCTTTAGCTGGGTGTGAAGATAAACCTTGCAGCTGGGTGCGCAAGGAGGGGAGAGAAGAAGAGAAAGAGAGAGAGATCTGCAAGCTAAGTGCGCAAACAAAACTGTATGTTTTCATTTAATATATTAAGAAACACAATTATGTGGACGTATCCCTAGGGAGAGGATGAACCACGTATATCGTTTTGTTATGTGTGATCGATGTTGTGTTATTTGTCCTCTGTTATATTGTTGATGCATTGTTGTGATATATCTGAGATATAACTTGAGAAGTAGGTTTAAATGAGATAAAGAATAGATAGTTCTTTGTGTTTTGTTGCCTTGGTTCCACTTTGCATTTCCTCTGGTTGTAGACACCTATGTCCTGCAACCCCCTATTGCTACTTTGGGTGAGACTGCATCTACTCAACAGGTGTTGCCAAAAGGGAAAGTAGTTAAGGCTTGTTGGTGCGTTGTTAGAGTTGAACCCTGGGTCTGCCCCTGTGCCAACAAAACATTCTATTGTCGGGACCAGGATCTTATTGAGAGAATGTCAAGGTGGTTTCCATCGAATACAGAGATTTAGAAGTGGATAGAAGATCAAGAGAGAGACTTCACTGAAGATCAAAATAAAAAACCTAATATTAGTATAGAGGATTGGTTGGGAAGGTATATCTTTACTAATATACATGATATTTTATTTGGAGGAATCCATAAGGAGCTATATGAGTGGTTATCCAGATTAGCAGATACCCAGATTGAAATCAAATCTAGACCACTTGTGGTTTGGACATCGACATTGATCAAGAAGGTCAAGAGAGTTGATAATGTTGTGTCAAGAGCAGTAGATCACTGGTTTGATAGCACCATTGGAGGGTATATTACCGAGTTTTCTATCGACAGAATAGAGTCATATAGCCAAGTAGAGAGATATTTATTTAAAGGACCTAGAGTAAAATTTTTACACTCTTTGAAGTTGAAGATCAAGATGTTATTGCATGAGAAGAACATCTTAAAGATACAATAACTGGTCAGATTGAAAAACTAATGTTCAATAACTCAGACAGCGACATCGACGTAGAGGTTGGACATACGCGTAGTGGGAGAACCTTTAGAGAAGTTCCTCTGGTGAACTTGTTTGAGCAGATCCACGAACCAATGGCATAGGAAGAATGGTTCTACAGTGGAGAAGAAGAAGGGTTATTAAATGAAGAACATTCAAATGTTGCTAGGGCGGGGGAAGGGAAGACTTAAGAACCTCACCGGGAAGAATCAGGAACTTCAGGAACTGTGTTGACTGTCGAAGTAAGTACTATTACTCCTTCTATTGTTTTAGGAGCGTTAAGTAACCAGAGTAGTCAGAGTTACCATAACACTCAGAGCACTGTTACCATCAATTCATTACATACTCAGTCAAGAAACCTAGGAAGATCTATGGCAGATGAAATGAGGCTACCTATCTTTAGAGGAGATGGATCTGAAGATCCTGGTCAGCACCGGTTCTTATGCAAAGTTGTATGGAGTATTAAGCAAGTCAATGACGAAGAAGTTAAGAGAGCTCAGTTTAATACTACCTTGAGAGACCGTGCACTTAGTTGGTACATGAAGTTTGTTAAAGGAGTTGCACAACCTGAATCTCTAAATGATATCAAGACCGCATTGAGTGCAGAAGTCAAGAAACCCAAGTCGGAGTCACAGTTCATTACAAAACTGAAAGAAATCAAGAAGAGAGTCATTGAACCTATTTGGGAGTTTGATCAAAGGTTTAAGACTTTGACAGGCTGTTTGAGTTTTTAGATACCGGACGAGAAGAACAAGGAATGGTTCATTGCTACCCTCCTACCACACATCAGAGTTCCTCTAATGAAATAGAAGGTTGCTTCATAGTTTGAGGCATTGGAGATCGCCATGAAGATAGAATCAACTCCGATGGGAGAATCCATCGTAGGTATGAGTCAAATTTTGAGTCATCTAACTAGCTTATCTCTGCAGGTCGAAGATATGAAGAAAGACAAGGGAAAAGATAAAAGAGAAGACATCTAGTGTATCAAATGCAAGTCAGAGGGCCATGACAAGGAGTACTTTCCCCTGTTTAATGAGAACTTGGCCTCTAGATCTTTGACCCCTTTGAAGCAGGTTACTCTACCCTGGTGCGAGGTATGTAGAAATAAGCATCACCCTGGTGAATGTTATTACATGCAAAAATATGTCCAGACACCTACGAATATTTAATGCACATTTTATAAGTCTGTGGGGCATGATGAGAAGGATTGTAGGGCTTATGACCTCTTGCATGAAAGGTCAATAGATACATATAGAATTCAAGGAGAGACGCAGCAGGAGGGAAATACTCTGCAGTTTAATTCCCCGGGAAGAGGAAACTTCAACCCTCACGGTGGATTCAGAGGAATAGGATGAGGAGGAGGCATGGTTCGAGGTCGAGGTCAGATCATTTGTTATAACTGCGCGCAACTAGGACACTTGGCAAGGGACTTTCAGAACCCTTGTACCACTTGCAGCTACTGCAACTCATTTGAACATGTCATTGAAGATTGTCTCGTGCTATTAGCCAAACTTCGGGAGAGACGAGGAGGAAACCAAAAAGTACAATTGATATTAGCAGAACCTCACGGGGAGGATCACAAAGTCATTGTTATCACTAAAGGAGGCGTTGTTACAGGAGAAGACAGGGTGATTCCAGAGAAGACTACAGAAGAATTGAGGGCCAGAAGAGATGCAGAGAAGACACAAGTGTTTGTTTCAAGGAAAGAAAAGCAGACGTTTGAAGAAGCAAGAAGAGAATTTGGAAGCAATCAGGCTTCTTCATCAAAGACACAACTAGAAGTGAGAGAATGTGGAATTCCTATGGCATTTGATCAGTCTGCATCACCTGGAGATGGAAAAGAGGTAAGAAGGCTTATGGAATTATTATATACTTGCATTAATTTGATTATGGATGAAAAATATGTGAAAGAATTACAATACTTGATAAGACAATATGAGATAGGGAGGGTAGATCCTCTGTTGAATAGAGCAGTACATCAAGTATCTAGAAAGAGAAGGAAAAACAAGGAAAGACACCTTAATGCTCAGATTGGGGACTACGACATAGATTATGTGGTCCTCGACTTGGGATCAGAAGTCAATGTTATGACGAAGAAGACCTGGGAACTGATGGAAAAACCTAAGTTGATTTACTCCCCTATCATGCTCAGGATGGCTAATCAACAGAAAATAAGCCCCTTTGGAAGACTGGAGAATGTCCCTGTGGACATCGACGGGGTGAGGATGTTTGCAGACTTTGAAGTGATTGAGATAGTTGATGATAACTGTCCTTATCCTGCATTGTTAGGAAATTATTGGGCTTTCAACAACTCGATTGTTGTTGACTTAAAGAAAATACGAATGACATTCAAAGGAGATGGCCTTCGGGTCATTGCACCTCTTGATCCTGATGAAGGTCGAAGATACACATAACCCATCAGAGAAGAAGATTGTGCTTATGAACTAGAGAATATATATAAATTGATAAGAAGACAGCAGGATTGCATTAATCCTACAGCAGATGGGAACTTAAGCTAGCGAAGTGATAGCGCATGCTCATCAGATTCAGAAGAAGCACTAGAGAACTGGCAGAACAAAATGTATGAATTTTATGTGCGGAAGTGTGCCAGATTGACCAGGGAAGTTCGTTGGATTGGCACAGAAGTAAGAAATATGCCCACATTTGATGGTTTAAATCATTTAGAAACATTCTTGTCATAATTTGAAGAAATTGTACCAGTACAACAACGACTGTTGGCACTGGATTAAGCCTTGAAAGAAACGCCAACAAGATGGTGGGGAACACACAAGAAGAACATCACAGAGTGGATGCAATGTCGCACTTTGATGACAGTGCGCTTTTCAGAATAAGCCGAAGGGTGCGAAGTTTGATACACAGGTCAAAGTTGTTCGAAGGACCATGTGCGAAGTTGTGAGGAGGCCTAGAGCAGCATTCCCTAGGAGCAGTGGGTGCATAAATGCATTAACACTTTGGACACAACGCCTATCAATTGGTATCTTCAAGCAGAACTATGCATCACCACTTCTTATTGGTACGGTATGACTCAGAGCTTTGTAGCTACATTTTTATTTGAAATTCAGTACCCCACAGTAGATCAGGCTTTACAAGTTGTAAGATAGAAAGTCTTTGAGGAGGCTCCTAAACTCCCTTTGGAGCAAGAAGAGGATGAATGGACTACACCTCTTCAGAAGTTGCAAGGTTGTTACAATATCAACGCTGATGAAGACGATGATCCTAGGAATGTGAACATTGTAGAAACTGAAGGGCAGAAAGACATAGAAGGAACAGGAGTTGAACTACCTTTCATTGGACAACCAATCGAAATCAATAAAGTTAATATTGGAACAGAGAAATCACCTAAGCTCGCAAACATTGGAGATTATTGGGATGATGCCACTATTGATAAGATCACATAATTACTGCATGAATACCAGGACTTGTTTCCAACCAATTTCACAGGCATGGAGGGCATTAAAGGGACCATGGGAGAAATGAAGATCCCCTTGAAACTAGATGCAGTGCCAGTCAAGAAGAGACCCTACAGATTGAATCCAAAATATAAGCAGAAAGTCAATATTGAATTAGACAAAATGTTGGAAGCAGGAATCATAGAACCTGTTGAAGAATCAGAATGGATTATCCCTATGGTGGTCTAGGATAAGAGGACATAAGATATTGGAATTTTTGTAGATTTAAGGAAGCTGAATGATGCATGCTTACATGATCCATTCCCTAAACCATTTACTAATGAAGTGTTAGATAATGTGGGAGGACAGGAAGCTTACTCCTTCACAGATGGATTTTCAGGTTATCACCAGATTAGGATTGCTAAGGAAGATCGCCATAAGACCACATTTTCAATAGAATGGAGTTCTTTCTAGTACACAGTGATGCATTTCAGATTGAAGAATGCACCAGCCATATTCTCTAGGGTGGTGGTCGAAGCATTCAAGGAATTTTTACATAAATTTTTGGAAGCATATTTTGATGATTGGACTGTTTTTAGCTTATTGAAAAATCATATTGAATGTTTAAGACTAATGTTGGATAAGTGCAGGCAATGTCAGATTGCCCTGAACCTAAAGAAGTGTATCTTTTTTTCACCCTTTGGAGTGTTTCTAGGCCATATTGTGTGTAAGAAGGGGTTGCTGGTAGATCCTTCCAAGATTGCCATCATTGTTGATCTACCTCCTCCTACTTAAGTTAGACAGCTACGCACTGTGCTGGGACATACTGGATACTACAGAAATTTCATCAAGGGCTATGCACAGATAAAAACACCCATGGAAAATATTTTAAAGAAAGATTGTCAATTCCAATGGTCAGAGGAATGTCAGCAGAGCTTCAACACACTAAAACAGAAAATGGTCACTGCGCCCATTTTGGTTTTCCTATATTGGAGTAAGGAATTTCATGTGCATGTCGATGCTTTGTTTATTGCATTAGGAGCAATATTAGCACAACCAGGAGAAGGATATATTGACCATTCATTAGCCTTTTCTAGCAGGAATCTCTCCACAGTTGAGATAAATTACACTACCACTGAGAGAGAAGGTTTAGCCATGGTGTACATGTTGCATAAGTTTCGACACTACTTGTTGGGAGGACATTTTACGATGTTCATTGATCACTCTGCGTTGAAATACCTAGTCAACAAGCTAGTGTTGGGGGAAAGAATATGCAGATGGCTACCGCTATTCCAGGAATATGATTTTGATATTGTGGTCAAGCCAGGGAGAATGAATAAGGGGCATGACCACTTGTCTAGGTTAGAACATGAAGATGAACCTACCAGTTTGGAGGATACACTACCAGATGCACAATTGATGGCCATCAGAAAGGTTGATGATCACTTCACATAGATATTCCAGTCCCTATCAACAGGAATGGCACCCCGTGAATATACATTCATTCAGAAGAAACAACTGGTAGTTCGTGCTGCAGATTTTTCACTTATAGATGGACAACTATTTAAGATGGGACCTGATGATATCTTGAGGAGATGTGTTATGGACGCAAAAAGACCACTGATTCTGGCAGAGGCACATGAAGGCATTACAGGAGGACATTATGTAGGAAAAGCAACACCACATAAGGTTCTTAGAGCTTGCCTCTGGTGCCCCACTTTACACAAAGATGCTAAGGAATACTATAGAGCTTGTGATGTATGCCAAAAAGTTGGGAAACCTTCCAGAAGAGATGAGATGCATTTAGCACCTCAGCTGACCTTACAGGCATTTGAGAAATGGGCAATTGATTTTGTGGGACTTATCAACCCACCAGGAAAGCACACAGGAGCTCAATACATCATCACTGCGACAAAGTATTTGACAAGATGGGCCGAAGAAAGAGCACTTAAGGATTGTAGTGAAACTACAGCTGCGCGGTTCATATTTGATGATATCATTACCCGATTTGGATGCCCGAAGATCCTTATGAGCGATCGAGGTACACATTTTATTAATAAGACTATTGAAGCCCTGACTCAGAAATTTACAGTCCACCATCAGAAGAGCACTCCATACCACCCACAAGCGAATGGTACAGTCGAATATTTCAATAAGATCTTGGAGACAACGCTAACGAAGATTTGCAGTGTAAACATAGATGATTGGGATTTGAGTGTACCAATAGTGTTATGGGCTTATAGAACCACTTGCAAGAAACTGACAATGCAGACCCCCTTTAAACTAGTTTATGGTCTAGAAGTCGTCGTACCTATGGAATACTTGGTTCCTAGCTTAAGAATTGCAACATTCACATATATGGATGACACTAGCATTGTTCAAAACAGGCTTGCGCAGTTGGTGGAACTAGAGGAAGACAGGTTTATTGTAGGGTTTCATCAGCAGGTGCAGAAGGAACGAGAGAAGGCTTACCATGACAGACATATCAAGAAGAAATCATTTAAGCAAGGAGATCTAGTATTGGTATATGACAGCAAGTTCATGAAGCATCCAGGGAAGTTCAAGACACATTGGCTTGAGCCATATGAGGTTTCCTATGTTACAGAAGGTGGAGCTGCACAGTTGAAGACTCTGAATGGAGAATGGAAAGAAGGTTTGGTAAATGGGAGTTGGTTGAAATTGTACTATGACAACCATCTGCCTCACAACTCTCAGTAAAAGCATAAGAATAAGGGTTTAGGTACCAGGTGCAGTTGAAACTAGGTACCAGACACAGAAAAGACAGTTTGCACAAGGAAGGCAGGGATAGTGCAGAGAGCACACGCTGCTCTGCGCAGTCTAAAGTCGAAGTGAAACAGAAGGTTCAATCTTGCAGTGACTCGGGACGACTCACAGGTGACTTTTGGGGGCTTGTTGGGCCCTGGTTATGGATTAAGAAAGACATTGAAGAAAAAGGAAGAGAAAAGACGAAGTGTGAACTACGTGGAAAGAACATTGACTGAGAATGGGTCGAAGTGATCAAAGAAGCAGAAAAGGAGCGAAGTAAGGGAAAGTGAGTTGTTGGACTAGAAGATCGAGGAAGAAAGATCATCAAGGAAGAGGGATCATGGATGAATCAGCAAGCGGAAAAAGCCACCGATGGATTATTAAAGCACCTTGCGAGAAAGAAGGAAAGACAGGCTAGCGAAGCCCTAAAAACATGGGTCAAGTGAACCTAGGGCTTTAGACACCTAGGGTTTTGGATCTAGGGTTTTGACACCTAGACGTTTGTCATGAAATGTATAAATAAAGGTCTAGGAGAATCGAGAGGGTTGGTCAATAATTGGTTCGTCATTGTGGGTTAAGAGAGTTATTATTGTTGATCGCATGAGAGAAGCATTTTGTTGTGAGAATACTTTTGCATTGTAAGATCTTCAGCTGGGTGCAAAGATCAACCTTGCAGTTGGGTGCGCAAGGAGAGGAGAGAAGAAGAGAAAGAGAGAGATATCTGCAAGCTAAGTGCGCAAATAGAACTGTATTTTTTCATATAATATATCAAGAAACACAGTTTTGTGGACGTAGCCCTAGGGAGAGGGTGAACCACATATATCTTGTTGTTATGTGTGATCAATGCTGTTTTATTTTTCCTCTATTATATTTTTGATGCATTGTTGTGATAGATTTGAGATATAACTTGCGAAGTAGGTTTAAGTGAGATAAAGAATAGATAGATCTATGTGTGTTGTTGCCTTGGTTCCACTTTGCATTTCCTCTGTTTGTAGACACTTGTGTCTTGCAACCCCCTATTGCTACTTTGGGTGAGACTGCATCTACTTCGCAGGTGTTTTCGAAAGGGTGAGTAGTTAGGGCTTGTTGGTGCGTTGTTAGAGTTGAACCCTGGGTCTGACCCTACGCCAACAATAACTATGGATCCTTCGTCTTTTGGGTGGACGCTCTGTTGATTTTCCCATGGTTTGTTTTAGTCCTTGGAATCCCTTGCAGGTTTTCTTGTCCCCTTCAAAGGTTATAGATAAGTCGATTAGGATGTGAATATCTAGGCCAGTCCAGAGTTATATTATCATTGCCTAGAAGCATCAAATGCACCTATGCCAGTTCACTCGCCACTGTGAAAAACGCACACCCACGAAGACAAACAAAGGCCTCTTTGCGCCAGTGCGCCCTTCACCTTTTCTCTTCCATTGACAGAGTTTGGGCATATCGAGTGCGCCCCTTCTCATTTCTCACTCCCTGAATAAATTTGGATTGCAGATGCGCCCTCCTCTCATCCATCAATCCTCTGACAGAAATCGGGCTTGCCTAGTGCGACCTCTCATCACTCAATTCTTGACAGGTTTCGGGTTGCTCTGTGCGCCTTCTCTGGCAAGAATTCTCACAAAATGTAGAAAACTACGTGTTCTATTATAGATATCGCAACAAACTCACCAAGACAATAGATCATTTTATGCAATATCATACCTACGGAAATTGTTGTCACCATGAAAATATAAATTACCAGAGCAAATGGTGTCACCCTGACAATATAATTTATCAGAAAAAAATGCCAAAATATGATCCAAGTATATCTGCAAACGATTCTTGAATGACCAAAAATCCCAATACACAATACCATGATAACCACACCGAAAAATCCTTCCATGACATAGCTACTACTAAGAAATAATGTGGAATCTGAAACCTGTGCTTCTCCTGCGTCCAATATAACATGGTCATCGCCATCGACGATCATATTTGATGGGCTATGGACAATAATAATGTCCGATAGATCTTGAAATTCTTCTCTATTTTTGTAACAACATGGATCCATCTCCA
>JASDQU010012008.1:65310-91127 GCA_032191745.1 Picea mariana
CTCCATTTGATCACCTTTAAAAAAAAAAAAAAAATCGTGACATTAAATCTGATGGGCTTCGAGCTCTGCTCCTGCTAGCAATCCAGGAGTGACTTCCGAATGCCAACAGGGGATACATCAAGGCCCTCCTTTGACGTCGAATTCAACACATCATCCAAGAATTAGACTTAGAAACTAGTTAGTACCTTGGGACCTACATGCCTCAATGGCAGGCCTCCTCACTTTTGATAGTGGGTTTACATAATTGACCTATGATCAGATGATTCCATGAATTTTCGACCTAAGCTCATTTATTCACATTCGTTGGAATGTACTAGGGTACCTTGGGATTCATTGACATCATTGGTGATTTCCCTCGTACTTTTTAATGGTTTACCTCAATGACTAGTAAAGTTTGACATCAAAACATCTATTCACATGGCTAGATTTGTACCACATTACGATTGGGACGAAGACCCTAGGTTGAGCATTCACTCTGTTAAAATGCTTTGCCTAGGCTGTGAAGGAGATCATTTGATCATGTTGATGTATAGATTGTCATATAGATCCACATTTTATTGGTTTGTGGCTATGTTTTATCATCTCGTAGCTCTACTGTGTATTTTTCGTGGCTATGATCAGTTCATGTTATGGAGGTATGGATCCACATTGTATCTTTGGTGGCCATATCCTTAGTCAATATTTTTCATGGATCCATAGTGTATTGGTCGGCGACCATTCTTTGAGTCATCTCATATTCTGAGCATAGGTATGTCTTCCTTGGAAATGAAACATTTTTTAATACTATTTGATGGTTGTTTGCATCTTCTTCTAGGTTCTCCAACTCCACACCCTTGCATTAAATATTTGTAAAGTGCTTCGGCCATTAGTTTCTCTTCTGACCTCACACTTTAGGAGGCATTTTGTTACACATGAAATTTTCACACCTAGATACCTCGCCCTAAGTGTCATAAGTGTCATATAAATGTCGCATACACCTTGACACCATGGAATAACCTATGTCACAATCTCTAGTCAATGTGGAGGAGGGATATATTACATGAAGAACAAAATACCAAGTGCACATGAATTATTATTAATATTCATGAAAAAAATCAATTAAGTGTGAGAATCCACCTCACATTTGGTTTCCTATTTTTTAGGGAAGGTGGAGGATCTCATGGATGATTGAAATATTTTCTCCTTAAAATCCTTAAGATATATTTCCTTCCCAAAATCCTTAAAGAGATATTTTCTCCCTAAATATATTTCAGATCCCTTTTTAGTGGATCTGATGAGTGATCCTCTCCATGGTGGTTAAGCCTCCAAATCCCATATAATGAGGTCTTTCCATGGATAAAGGGGAATAGAGGAGTTTAGAGATACCAAACTTATGATCTCATAATGGTGGAGATTTTAGGTATCAAACCTATGGTCTTGGGAGAAATATTCAGGATATCAAACCTTTGATTTTTGGAGCTTGGTGCAAGGGATGGGCAAGAAGAACTTGGGGAAGCTATTGCAACTACATCTACAGTTTGTAAGTATTTATTTAAGAGTTATCATTAGTATAATGCTTGGCCTATTTCCTTCTAACCTATGCCTCTTTACATATGTTTTTCTTATATATGGATTTGATTTGAATAATCTTATAGAATAGAGTAGGAGTTCTTTTTCTCGTTTTCCATTGCACTATAGGTGCCAAACAGTGCTAAGGAGCTCGGAGATCAAGCTCAAGTTGGAGCAGCGAGGAAAAACATCAGAATAAGGTGAATCACACTTTCTTCCTTCGCCTTCTCTTTCTGATTAGTTAGTTAGATTCAAAGGAATTTTAGTTTCCAATGTTAGCATGTTTTCTATCTTCATATAGGGGTCTAGAATCCAAGAGGATATTCACCTGTCCGCAGGGGAATTTTCCTACAACAAATGGGAAAAATATGGGAAAACAAACTATTTTCCCCACATATATTTGCATGCACTATGATTGACACATGGATCTCCTAGATCATGTTTCTCTCTACTTGTGGATCATTCCACTTCCCATAAGACTTAGGATGAAATAATTATCTTCGCATTAGTCTTTAGGAATAATAATATAATATTCCATTTGAGTCAATCCCTCAAGCTTGGATATTTTTCCTAGTCTCCTAGCTCCCTCCCTTTCCCTTCCAAGTGGAGCTTAGTCCCCCATTCTATTTTATCATGGTCGGTCTACACACAACGATGTATTAATATTAATGATATGAGTGTTTACATATAAAAAAAATAGTCTCTTTGGCCTTAAACATCTAGGCTCTTCAGCCTAATCATCACATAAGCCTCCTAGATTATAATTGCATGGCTCACCAGCCTATAAAACATATTTACAATTTAGTTGGGGCTCAACCTTGGGGTATTACAATCCCCTCGCCTTATTTATCCATTGTCCTCAATGCATCTTATTTACATATTAACATCAAGATTTTGAAAATATTCAAAAATATGTGGGTATTCTGCCTGCATAGCATATTCATTCTCCCAAGTTACATCCTCAGGACAGTACCAGGTCCATTGTGAAAAGCGTCATCTTTCTCCACCTGAATCACATTCCAATCAATAACGTGATTAGCATCAGGTATATACTTCTTGAGCAATGATACATTGAACACATTATGAATAGATAGATGAAGGTAATGCAATAATATAAGCTACAGGCCCAATCGTCTCTATGATTTCAAATGGCCTAGAATAACAAGCTACCAACTTTGAACAATTTCCCAACTTTAGGGAACTTCGGTTGGCCTTCACTTTCAAGAATACATGATCACCTATGCAAAATTCCCTGTGAATTATGCCCTTATCAACATATATTTTCTTCATGTCTTGAGAAGCCTTTAAATTCTTCTTTATTTTTGACATCTTCTCTTCCATTTCCCTTAGCAACTCTGGCCCAATCACTACTCTATATACTGGGTTGTCCCATCTTATAGGTGGGTTGCACTTTCTGCCATAAAGTGTCTTAAACGGGCTCATCTTCAGATATGCTTGGTACTCATTGTTTTAAGAAAATTGTACCAAGTGTAGATAGTCTTCCCATTCTGATGGTTTATCCATCAAATACATCCTCAACATATATTCAATCACTTGATTCACCCTCTCTGTTTTCCCATCATATTCTGGATGATAAGTTGTGCTAAAATTCAAATTTGTTACAAATCCTTTAAATAATCCTTTCCAGAAATTCGATGTCAATTTCAGATCTTTGTCAGACAAAATTGTCTTGGGTATACCATGGAATTTATCAATTTCCCTCATATAAATATCAGCAACGTTAGTTGATTTGTGAGTGAGCTTCACTGGAATGAAATGGGAAACTTTGGTAAGATTGTCCACCACTACCATGATAGAATCATGTTGCTTGGTTGCTTTGGGCAGCTTGGTGATAAAATCCATTGTTACCACTTCTCATTTCCACTCGGGGATGGGAAATGGCTGCAACAAACTAGCTGGGTTTCTATGCTTAGCCTTGACCTCTTGACACTCCAAACATTTGGCAATGTACTTAGCAATTTATTTCTTCATGCCTGGCCAATAATATTGGATCTTGACTGTTGCAATTATTTTCTGATATTTTGGGTGTCGAGAATAAGGTATGTTATGAATTTCCCTCAATATTAGAATTTTCAATTCCTAAGAATTAGGAACATAAATTATGCCTCTATGCCTGAGAATTTCACTATTTCCCATCTTGTAATCCTCAATTTTCTGCTGCAATTTACCTTGCTGCAATTTTTCCACTAAATCCTTGTATTGCAAATCTGATTTTGCAGCCTCTGATATTATATCTTTCATATCATATTGGTACATGATAATTGTTGTAGCATGAAACTCATGCACTCTTATGCTGAGTGCATTAGCCACGTTGTTCTCTTTCCCTTTGATATGATTTATATCAAAGTCATACTCACTGAGAAATTATAACCACCTGCTCTTCCTAACATTTAGATTTGGATGATAAAACAAATATTTTAGACCATTATGGTATGTCCTTAGCTCAAACCTTTTTCCCATGAGATAGTGCCTCCAATTTTTCAAAGCATGTACTATGGCTGCCAACTCCAAATTATGAGTGGCATAATTCATTTCATGCTTCTTCAGTTTCCATGATTCATAGAATACAACATACCCATTCCAATTGAGGACTCCACCAAGTCCCTCTTTGCATGCATCTTTGCATACCATGAAATATTCATTTGGATCAACAATCCTTAGAATTGGAGAATTGGTTAATAATTGCTTCAAGTGTTGGAAACTCTTTTCACACTCCAATGACCATTGAAACTTCACTCCTTTCTTTTGCAAGGAAGTGATTGGATGTGCAATCTTTGAAATTCCTACAATAAATCTTCTATAGTATCTAGCAAGGCCCATGAAGGATTTGAATTCTATCACATTTCAGGTGTTGACCACCCTTTAATGGCCTAAATATTTTTAGGTTCCACTGCTATCCCTTCCTCATATATGATATGCCCCAAATAATGAATTTGGTTATGATAAAATGAGCACTTGCTCAATTTGGAATACAAATTATGCTCCCTTAAAACTTTTAATACCAGATTCAAGTGTTTCTCACTCTCTTTTTCCGACTTGGAATATATAAGAATGTCATCCAAAATGACAATGACAAACTTATCTAAGTACTCTATGAAAAAACCATTCATTAAAGACATGAAAACAACAAGTGCATTTGATAACCCAAATGACACCACTATGAACTCATAATGACCATATCTTGTTCTGAAGGAAATATTGTTGATGTCTTCATCTTCAATTTTTACCTGATGATAACCAAACCTCAAATCAATCTTTGAGAATGTTTTTTAATTCTTCAACTAATCAAAGAGGTCATCGATCCTTGGCAAGGGATATTTATTATTTACCATCACATTCTTCAACCATATGAAGTCAATACATAGTATCAATGTTACATCCTTCTTCTTCACAAATAAAATCAAGGCACCCTAAGGTGACACACTTGGGTGTATGTATCCCTTCTTCAGAAGCTCTTCAAGCTACATTTGAAACTCCTTCATCTCTAGTGTACTCATATTGTAAGGATTTTTGGATATTGGATATGCTCCAGAAGTCAAATTTATAGAGAAATCAATATCTCTCTTAAGGGGTAGTCCTATTCTTCCTTTAGGACTGCATAAGATTTAATATTTGACACCTTATCCTTAGGTGTTTCTACCATATGGGATGCAAATATTTGACAACCCTTTCTATAACACTTCTTCAACTGCATTGTTCACATTTCTTTGAAAGATACTACCTTGGGAATTCCCTACACTGTCCTTAGGCTCCCTTCCTCATCCAGGAAAGAAAATGCCTTGTTATGACAGTCTAAGACAACATGGTGTTGGTCCAGCCAATCCATCCCAATTAGACAATCATAGGAACCTAAAGGCAGGATGTTCAAATCTTCCTTAGTGCTCAACCCATTCATTCCCATTGGACATGACTTAACCAATTCATTAACTTTTCTCTTGGCTCTGGTAGCCAGCTGCACCAACCAATATTTCCTATGATTGCTTCTTGGAAAATGAAATCTTTCCACCATATTAGGATCTATATAACTATGAATAGCTCCTGAATCAATTAAAATTGAAATGGTTTGGTTGTTTACCATACCTTCCACTTCAACCATGTGCGATTGAAACTCTACTTGCTTATTTTCTAAGGCTGTATAGATGCTTGGCACATTTCTTCCCATGTCCTCCATTGTTTAAGCTTGTTGTACATTGTGAACATCTCTCACTTTTTCACTTCTATGAGGACAATATCTATACATATGATCTCATTTACAACCCCAACATTGAATGGGTTGCTACCTTGGCCTTTTCCCACCTATCTCAATTTTTATGGGCTCTCTAGAAGTTGGTTGTCCCGGAGGAATATTCCTGAAGAATGGTGACTTATTCCCCTTCTTCCTTTGTTCCATCTTGAACTTATTTTTTTCTTCCCAATATTTTTGGAAAGTTGGATTTACTTTATGTTGATAATATATGCATTTAGCTCACCTTATGGTCTCTTCCAATGTCATGGGATCATCATATTGAATCTTGTCACTGATGAAAGATGGCATCCCACTCAGATACCTATGAATCTTAACTGTCTCATCCTTGATGAAGGAGACATACTTCAACAGTTCCAAAAACCTTCTTTCATATTCATTAATGGAAATACATCCAAGCTTGAGTTCAAATAACTCCTTCATTTTCTTCTCATAATATCCCGTAGTCAAGTATTTATTTTCAAAATACTTCTTGAATTCCTTTCAACATTTTTCTCTTGAATGCGTTGCACCCGCAAAATCTTATCCCACCACATGGATTCCTTTCCCTTGATTTGATATATAGTAATTCTTCCTTTTTCATGTGAAGGATAATTATCCAATTCAAAATACTTTCTCATGCCTAACATCCATGTCTCGGCATCTTCATCCTTGATCTTGTGCTCACTATCAAACGTAGGAGGCTTGATTTTTGTTCATTTCACCTCGCAGTTCATCCACCCCAGACCTCTTTTGATGCTTTCTGACAGGGGATGGACTTGAGATGCTGTGTTATCTCCTATTAGAATGCCTTGGGGAGTGATGGTGATGTCTTATAACACTCCTTGATATTCCTTTCTCCTCAGAAGACCTATGGCTCTTTGATCTGCTTGAGCCATTCTCCTTATCCAATTTATTTTCAATTTTTTCCAGTATCTGCATTAATTTCATGTTGAAGTATTCCTGCTACTCCTTAGATTTCATAAGCCTTTCATTATCATCCTTGTGACTTTGGACATATTTCTGCAAATTTATAATGGTCTCTACCATATTCATGTCTTCAGCCTTTCCTTCTCCATGTCCATTGGAGTTTGTTCCTTCAATACCCAAATGGACATCCATCCCTATGATATCATCTTCCTAGATGTAATACCCCTATGCATCTTCCATCCTCTGTACTCTATTGATCCTGATATTCTCTAGTTGTTGTTAACTCTACAAAATATGAAGCCAAAAAAACTTTGTTAGGCTAACAGGCACAACAATTTCATGAAAATATGAACCATTCTGCTTCAATAATATATCAGATTCCTTTCTTCTGATTGTATGTGAAAATGGAAGTTCAACTAAATTTCCTAAGTGAACAGTTATGGTATTTTGTCCAATATATTTCCAATGATGTCTCCCTTGCTCAATTCTGAGTTTTGAGCAAGAAGTTATGGATCTATGAACAAGTTGTCTTTAAAAAATAATAATTCGTCACTATCCCTCTTTTATTTCGATCGAAGCTTCATATGACCAAGGGATATGTCTGAGCGCTTAGCTGACATGTGCTCATACAAATATTTGGGACGTAGGGGCTATAAATATTCAGTCTTCAGAGTCTCTTTCTACTTCATGCCTTATCTCGCCTGAACGTCAAACTGGTGAATCCTTGCACAATACATATTCAGAGCTTTGGGGCTCCACTACTTCGAAACTTCAGGCTTTGGAAGTTTTGAATAATCCACACATCATTCTCTCTAAATGTTGAACTGGTGAATTCCTCGAAAATCTCTATGGAGCTTCGTGTTTCGGAGGTTCTTGTGTCATCATACACACATTTTCCTGAACGTCGAATTTTTGAATTCTCAGGCTGGCACTTTTGTGTTTCATGACTCTAGTACTTCATTGCTTCAGGATTTTTTTGTTTTACCTTCATCATACCACGTTTCCTCCAAACTTTGAACTAGCAAATTCCATGAGTCTCATCAGAAACCACACATGCCAGGAGATGACATGTGGCCCAATCCGACAGGTGACACATGTCAAGTTCTAATTGGCATGGATGGTCTTTAAAAATAATGAAACACGATGACATGTGGAAAGAATTAAGTGATTCAATTTCACCCTAGGTGACGTCAGTAGGCCACATCACTCTGGTTCTTCGTGGCTTCAGATCTTCGAGCTTCAGAGGTTTCTTCTACAACATGCTTCAAAACTCCCGAACGTCGAAATTCTGAACAGGTCCATGTATTCTTTGAAACTCGAATTTTGTCCATTTCGACAACAATTCCTTCTAAATTTTTTTCTTCAATTTCCAATTATATGGCCCATATAGGCTCAATGTTGAAAAATGGGGCTCTGATACCAATTTGTGGCATCCCTAGCCACCCTAGGATGGGCCATGCTAGTCCATAAAAAAACTCTTGTTTCTGATATTCAAAATTGTACATACCCAACCATAGACCTGTTGGGCTATTCCACACATAAACTCTTGAGGAAGATCATACATCTATACCTAAAAAAACAATTGCATTATACTAATACACAGATTAATGTGGAAATAACAATAAGCCTATCCATGCATAATATATAGACAATAATCATAAATATAATACAAGTACAAATACACAACATGCAATTGAATACATAATTGATAATTATATTTATTAAAGACCACCAGTTGTGTGCAGACCTTCCACGAACCTCCCAGCCTTAGACCACACTGCTCATCACTCTTAGCAATGGCTCACCCATGATATGGGACTAAGATCCACCCATGTAAAAGGATTCCTAGGCTAGGTTGAGACAACAAGAAGTTACACAATCAACAGGAAGGATTTCATCCCAGGAGCCAACTCACACTAACATACTACAACCTCTCATTCCCCAAATGCATGTATCATTCCCCACATGCATGCCCCACCCCAGGAAGTGTGCCTCTTCTCTGCTCAACAGTCCTTCGGCTGCCCCACTCCCCTTCCATGGATTCAGCAACAGGTCAGACAAGAATTCTCAGAGCACTATAGTTGCATTCGGGGTCCCTCTAGGAAATCCCTTCCCCGGAAACCTCTCTCACCTAGAGAGAGTTTCTCATAGGCCTCACAATCTACTTCTCCAATCCACGGGCCTGACAACCCACCTCTTCAATCCCACAATCTTGAAAACCTTCTTCTTCAGTCCATCTTCTAAGTCAACCAGTTACAGTTTCAGGTAAAAACAACAACAGAAAATGGGTAAGGGAAATAACCACGCTCAGACAGGGAACTGCATTGGCAGCAACAACAAATGGTTAAGGCACAATACGGGCTCCAGAAAGGTATCGGTGTGTTGTGCTTAACAAGAAATGTACAAGATCATTGATGAAGGTGTGCATGTAGGTTTCAAGAGTGCATGAATGATGCAGAGGAAAACTCCCATAGGAAAATGGTTGAGTGCCTGAATTCGTTAGTGAATGGGAAAAATATGGGAAAACAGACTATTTTCCCCACATATATTTGCATGCACTATGATTGACACATGGCTCTCCTAGAGCCTATTTCTCTCCATGTGTGTATCATTCCACTTCCCATAAGACTTAGGATGAACTAATTATCCTCACCTTATTAGTTATGAATAATAATATAATATTCTCTTTGAGTTAATCTCTCAAGCTTAACCCTTTTTCCTAGTCTCCTAGCCCCCTCCCTTTCCCTTCCTAGTGGAGCTTAGTCCCCCATACTCTTTTATCATGGTCGGTCTACACACAACGATGTATTAATATTAATTATATGAGTGTTTACATATACAAAAATAGGCTCACTGGCCTTAAGCATCTAGGATCTCCGACCTAATCATCACATAATCCTCCTAGATTATAATTGCATGGCTCGCCAACCTATAAAACATGTTTAAAATTCAACTAGGGATCGTCCTTGGGGTGTTACACTTTCTCACCAAAATGGAAGCTCTTGCAATGAAATCTTGGGTTGTTGCAACATTTGGCTCCATTTACTTAGTGGCGAGTAGAGTCTACAACTCGTTTTCCGTAGTTGAATCCAATTCTTGTATTTGGACATATGCATCCTAAACTACAGTTACGAAGTCCTTGAGTTCTTTCTTGTATCCCTGAGTAGCTTCATATATCCCATCAAGTTTCTCATCGTCTTTCATAATTTTTACAAAATTTGCTTGTTGTGTAATGGGGTTAGTTGTTTCCTGTGCCTCTACGTGCATCTACTGGATCTGAACTCAGAGTTATTTTTTTGTCTTGTTCCTTTGTTCTAGTAGGTTGACCCAATTGTTGACCATTGTAAACACCTTCCTTCATTCATCGGCCCAGGAATGGAGGGATGATTGGATTGTATCCCCTTCAGAAATAGCCTGGGTGAACTTTTCAAGCATGGCCTTGGGCTGCTCCTGCTCTTGGAGTTGAATAGTCTCTATTTGTTGTTGGAGAATGTCTTTCTTCTCTGCTAGCAATGACCATGCTTATGATAAAAGTGCCATATGTTCCATTGGAAAAAATGAGGTGATGTCTTATGGTAACTCTTGTGCCACTTGTCTAAAGGTGAGCCACACTTGAGTAAGTTTTACATATATGGCCTCAACAGTCAACTCATCCTTGCTCTTGTTCTTTGTCCTCCGCTACGACAACTAGCTCCTGGCACAAATGGTGTGTCTTGGGGGGTAAGTTCTTCATTGGCTTACTCTACCATGGAAATATTGTACTCAATATGATCAATTGAGGCATGCAGGATATTCAATATTTACAGTGTGGACTAGTCTGCAAGATCTCTTCTAGTAAGAGATGGATCCATGGGAAATCTTGATGAAATCGGTTGGCCACTGGCGATAGATCTATCATATAAACTTGGGATTCCCGCACCATTGGGACTAGACGAGGTAGCTAAGAAGCTATGTGTGATCATGTCTTACATGTCTGGGGGGACCATACTAATCACCTATGTTCACCCCAGGAACAATTATAGTATGGTGCAACATTCTTGGGGATATTGCAGTAGCAACATAACCTGTTATTTGACTGAGATGGTGTTATGAGATGAAGTAGATTATTATTAGGTATATATAGGGTTTTTTGGAGGATCTAGACCCATTTGATCTTGCACCTCTAGTGCTTTAGCTGGCTTAGGGTTGGGGTTAGTCTCTCACAGGGTGTTAAGTGAGACATTGAACTGTGAAATTTTGGGAAAGGGGGATGAAATGTTTAATGTGGTTCCTGTAGTCATAGTGAATGGGTCACTAGAATCTTTCTCAATAGTTTCAATGTCAATATGGGGAGGGAATAGTGGAGGATATAGAGGGATATTTTCAACAGAGGTATTCTATTTCTAACTAATCTCTTAAATAATGGTGGTACCCTATACTTTGACGAAGGGATCATCATGGATACTGATAATGGGTATGGAGGATGGTTTAGGAGTGAGAGTGTGAGTGAGGAGTGGGAGTGAAGAAATGGGTATTACATCAATGATAATGGGGTATGGGACAGATGTAGATGGTGATATAGTTTGGGGTTTCCTAGGAGGAAATGCAACTGCAAGAATTTCGCGGAACTCCTTACCTGAGATGGTAGAAGTGTCTAGAATTGATGGAAAGGGAGGCAGTGAGGTTAAACTCAACAATGTCTCTTCTTCCTCGTCCTCTTCTAAATCTGGGGGTGTCCATTGTCTCTTCAATGTCATGGTTCCCAAACCAAGTAAATATGTTTGTGTTCAAGCTATGCATTGTGATATCATAGGAATCTTATATGTTACACCCGATTTATTCTTCTCCCAGTGTAATCCTGACCTCGAGGAGACCTCTTTGTCCAAAATTTCCTTGTACAGAACTTGGCCACTGGTATTGCATCGAGTGTGCACTCTCCTCTAGAGTAGTTCTTGAATAATTTTACCATGATCAAATAGTAAGCACAATGGACCTTCTCATCATTGATGGCCTCAATGAGTTCTCTGTGACCTGTGTGTCTGGTACCATACTTATCGTATAGGTTGAATTCTCCTTTCTTTATGTCGTTCTTCCCTGAGCCTTAGAATCCTTGAGAAACATCCTTCCCATCCATTGATAGACCATTAAACTTGTGAATATCCTCAACATATATGGGATACACCTTATCCATCCACTAATAATCGTTGTGCACTCGACCGATAAGAAATTTGGTGCATCTTGCAACTTCACCGGTGGTTCCAAACACTGGAAGGTCACACAAGTTCATTAAAGTTGAGTCTCGAAGTGGAATATATGAAGGTTTCCACTACCACTCTAAATCGTTATATCTAAGAGCCATACAATCCATGTATGTAGGAATGGCCATTTGAGGATATAATTCTGCATCGGTAAAATCAATGTCGAGTGGACAAGTTTGGTCGGATTTTCCTTGTAGATCGCCTATAACTTCACCTTGTGGATATACCAATTCCTTTGGAACAATGATCTTTGAAATGGCCCCTCAAAACGTTGTTGCATGACCCGTGGTTGGAAACTTGCATACATATACAAGAAAAACAAGAGGACGAGGACATGGGTGAAGATGCACATAACACTAGGTAGGCTCCAGGGATGACTATGCAATCGACTATATAAATCATGAAAAATTGAATAGTCAGGTGATTAAAAGGTTATAGGAAATGAAAGTGAGGTTAAAATAAGGAAGCATTAAATAATCATTAAGGGAGACATCGTGGAAAATGTTTTGCATTAACGGCAGATATGACCAATCAACATGGAAAGATCTTAACAGTGGTTTGGGAAATAACTAACACAAGTACCAATACAACTTTGACAGGATGCGCCACTCTAAAAATTAAATAACGCGTCGGTAGTTAATTAGAAAGGTACTTCCAACATTTTGGAATTAAAGGGATTTGAAATATGTTAATGGAATGAAAATGGAAAGGTATAGACTACATTTAACAAACAAAGTGACAGTGACGCGACGATGACTTAAACCTAGAAAACTACTAAATAAGGAAATATTTGAAATAGACTCCTCCCCAACCATAAAGGTATGATCTAGGATGGAAGAAATGACAACGAAAACCAAACTATAGGATGAGTGACAGTTGAACATGTCACTATGTTATTGATGAAAAGGAGAAACAACAAAAAAAATAGAAACATATCTACTTTATTCACTTCTTGTGACAGGAGTTTTGCAGAAATTTTGTCAGTGAGCTAAGATTTAGGGATTTAGGCATGCACTATTCACCCATCCAGGATAAATAATATCATTCAGTTGCGTTAGTATGACAACTTTTGATTGCCAAACTTATGCTACTATGAAGAGTCTAAGCCAATGAATTTGTAACTTCCCTGGATGTTTTCAATACTTGTTTTTATACAACAAAACTTGATCATATTGCGCAAAAGTATTGGTCTTACTTTACCTATCATGCCAAGATTTTTTTCTATCCTTCTCCATAGTATGATGAAAATCAACCAAACATCTAGCTTTGTCCAATTCCAAGAACTCTACCACCCATTCTGCAACTTGCGTAATATATAAACTAGGGGTGATGAAATTGACTGGGATGACTACTTCTCTACCATAGACCAGTAGGAAAGGAGTGTATTTATTCATTTTATTTGTAGTCATCCTTAGGACCATAGAACTATTGGAACTCTCTCATCCCATTTATCCTGATTAGCACAACATACTTTTTTCAATCCTTTCTCCAAAAGTTGGTTAAATGCCTCTACTGCATCATTGGATTCTGGATGGTATGGGATACTTTTGTGATGCTCAATAAAGAATTCTCTAGTGAGAGTAGCTATCATTTATCTAATAAAATGTGTTCCCTGATCACTCATCAAACTCCTTGGGAACCCAAACCTAGTAATGATATTCTAAAAAATGAACATGGTTTTCGTATTGGTAGAGAAATATTTAACCTGTTATGCTTTGGACTAGTGGGTGAGATCATCTATGGTAGTGATGATATACCTTTCCTTTGAGTTCTTGGCTGGCAGATTGATAGTACTGATAAAATCAACTACCCATTTCTTAAAATATTGAATAGCATGAACAAGATGTAAGGAAAACTCATCTATGTGGGATGTCTTACTAACCCTATGAAATACATCACATGCCCTAGCATAATCCTTAACATATTTGAAGACAGTTTTCCACCATAGTCCTACTTGAAGTCTCTTTTAGGAAGTCTCTTTCCGTCCAACATGTCCTCCCGCAACTCCATTGTGAAATTCCCACAATATTTTGGGTCATTCGTGATCAAGTACACATATTCTAAGGATGTGATCTAGTCCTAAATTATATAATTGTCTTCTGAGCAACTGATAATTGGTGGAAAACACCACTATATGCCTCTTCTGAGTTGTGTAATATCCCTCAAGCACCATACCAGTAGTTAGAAACAATGCAATAACAAAAAGTTAATCATGGATAGCCTCAACTTTTAAGAGATACGCATCTGATATTTGGTCATTGATAGCTCCGCCTCTCTCCTCTGACTCCTGCCAGGATAAATGATTAGGACCAACATTCAATTTTCCTAGCTTGTGTAACACACCCGACCCCTAAATACTCCTTTAAGGGGTGGGACATCATAATTTTTTTTTTCCTAACTATCTCAAATCCTAATTCTGGGATCTCCATTGGCTACTGCTCACCACGATATTTCTAGCGGTTGCATCACACTAAAATCTCAGTTCTGGTTTGCAAGTTATTGCCTCTTAAATCTCTTCAGGTATTATTAGTCAAGGGCCATGTATCATCCACCTAATACATACCATATAAAATTCCTCGATGCCCCAGAACTCCCAATGCTCCTATATCTATGGTGGAGATCCATTCCTCATTAAGTCTGATGGTGGATCTTCCTACGGGTTAAGGCATGCACCTAAGGATAATTCAACATTAGGCACTGAGAACCCCTTTATTATCTAATCATGAGACCTCCTGGAGTATCTAAATCTCTCCATGTGGCCTCGACCATTCGACAATCAACACTCAGTTTTCTACATTGAATGTCGATGATCGACATTTGGAATTCTACATTTAAAATCGGCGTTCGACGTTCAACATTCTACATTGAACGTCCTTTACAATAATACACCCCAAATTGTTTGAAATCTCGAAGTCCCGAACTCCCAGTCACATCACCAACCATGTTGGAGGGCACAAACTAGAGGCTGACACATTGCAAGAGCCAGGGGTAACACATGTCCTCATCAGGGGGTGACACATTTCATGTGATAATAGGCATAAGGGGTCTGCAAAACATCCATATCCTAGTGACACATGACAACTTAGTTGTGGGTCCACATCACCCTGGATGACGTCAGTGAGCCACATCAACCCCAGAAAAACAACCTTCTAACGTCCTTCAGATATCACAGTTGAGATTTATCCACGTAGATCCATAGATCTACTATTCTCATTGCTTCACAATTTTGGGATTAAGAGCTTATCAAGTCACCACATATTGAGTCCCTGGGAGTGCCAAGTATTTGGCCTAAAGGATCTGGTGCCACGCGTCCCCTGTATATCAATGACTGGGATTTACTCTGTTGGTTGCGACTTCAGGAGTCTTCACACTTTGAATAATCTCATCCAAATTCCTCCAGAGTGTCAACCTCCGGACCCAGGAATCTTCTGTCGTGTGTCCTCCACCCATGGAAATGTCATCACTCAACACGTTGATCCCTGCATGCTCTCGAAGTGACACACACATTCCCTCGATTGAATGGTTGAGAGGGGTCTTGAATGATCCATATATCCATGGTACATATTACTTCACTACTACGGCCTTCGGGGGTGTTGATGTTACAACACCCCAGACCTCCCGAAGTCGTCAATGTCAGGTTGATTATATAGTAGATCTAACGGTTGAAATAGTTCCCTAGCATAATTAAATCTACGGCCCAGATTAACTTTGGGCTCTAGGACTTCAGAGGATCTGTCTCCCTTAAAATGAATACAAAAATTTTCCTAACTTTCAAATACTGAAGGAGTCGAGGAGTTAACACCTATGCTTCTTCTCCAAATCCAACGGTTGTGATAGACCTTGGATCTTCCCAAACGGATCTCGTCCGCTCCTCTTCCAAACAAAAATATATTCCCTTTCGAGACTTAAATCTCACTATCCATCATGAGCTTCGTCATTTTTGAAAGACTTAGGCAATGGCACACTCTTTGCACTCTTTCTCCTGAGTTTAATAGACTCCTTCTCCGAGGAGACTCAAAACAACTCAGAGTGTTTACATGCATACGGGAAACTATACCCAAGGTCGATGAACTCACATTTCATTTGCTTAAACTTGATGCACTACAGGGCTCAAGCATTTACGTGTACAAATCATATAATTACTTACTTGATTAAATACACAATCAAGAAAAGATAAGGGGACACGGTCTAATCATCAAGAAAACATGCACATACCTGAAACATTCATAGGATATCCAACTTTAATTTACAGTTACAGTTCAATTACATAGGATATGAGAATACTTATCAATTATAGGTTGTAGCCAACAAACCGACTGTGGGTGTGCGCATTTCCACCCAACCATAGGCTTAGAGGCATTCACTTTTAGCACTCTGGCCACCCCCATTCCAATTCATGATATCACCAGGTAAATTTATATCATTTCTTATAGATCCTCTATTTTTCAGAGCAACCTGTGAGGTTTATCAGATGCTTCCTCAACATCAAACTCGTGGCCTTTCTCTTTCCTTCTGCATATCTAGGTCGCGTGTTCCCCTCTGTGCATGTTCTCTTGCTTGGTGTCTCTTATACTCTATGCAAAGCCTCACGCATCTACCTCCACTCTCTACCTCTGTTAGGTCATTTTCAAACTCTTGGCCTTTGTCACCTATCTTCAATAATATTGGACAACAAGCATATTAATCATATCTTTCATGCGTAAACATTTTATTGTTGCATAAAATTCAAGAAAATTTCATAACTTAGCACAATACTCATCTATGCAATTTGTGGATTCGTATCCACATGGTTGTCTTTTTTTCTTGGCTCACTATTTTTCCTAGACATACCCATTGTGTGCATGATCCCAATCAATAGTTTATAATAATTATCAAAGTCTCCTCTTCCTTGTGGTCACTCACCTTCCAGGACCAAGCTCAGGCATCCCCTTCTCTTCTATACAGTTCCTTGAGTGATCCATCTTGCCTTGCCAAGGATTTCTCACACAAGAATAATTTCAAAGAATTCATTGAGCCTTAGAGTCGAGAAGTCCCCCATACATTCTCTGTCGAGGCATCCCTTCGGCTTGTGTTGCCACAACAAAACACATTCTAGGTGGCCATGGCTTACCAGAGGTTTCTCATGTCTCAATTAGTAGCCTTTTCACATTTTCTATCTTGACAGCCTTCATTTTTCCTCCCTAGATACATCTTTTCATTTCACCTATATCACAAGTATACATAAATTATGAGATATTATCATCCATTTCAAATTTAGAATTTTCTTGCAAATCCGTTACCCACAGATTTCCACATTCCATATTTATTTTCATAAAAGAATTTCACATGAATTGAATTTTCTATTATGGGACCTTCTTCTCCATAGTAGTTAGCTCAGTAGGAAATTGGTCTTCCTTATGGACTTACAATACTTCCATATCCAAGACCATTTTCTCCTTGCAATTTCCACATTCCTCATCCAAGCAAACTGTTAGTTTTCATGCACTTTATATTTTCAAAACTACGCATATTAATAGTCCAAGTCATTTTCATCTATTCAAGGAACAAAGAAAAATGGAATATCATTATTTATGTATGAACCCTTTCAACATAATAATTTTTTCCAAATGCAATTTAAATATCAAATTTCTTTAATCAAGGTGTCAGTATTCATGGACACATTCACACCCAATGCAATCTTGCATTTATTTCAAGTTTTCCACACTTTATGATGAGAACTTTTCCATGGCATGTTGGATCTTAACCAACCTCTTCACCATAGGTATCATTCATTCTCATTCATTATTGCAGTAGGACTGTACTTCCTACTACAGGGTGATCATGATCCCAAATCAACACATATGAAACTATAAGTTTCTCTTGAATGCACCCAAGCATTCTTCCTTCATTAGTAACCAGGGTTCCAACACTCATGGCCACCCAATTTGATTTTCTTTAACACCTATACAATGTAAGTGAAATATTGGAAGGTCCTCCTTCCTCAATGGAAAACCCATTGTCTTCCCCTTGTGAAAATATGCATTTCCTCGAAGTGATTTCATGCAATGTGCTAACTATGAGCACCTTTATTCCCAATCTCCGTAAATTGGTCATTGTGCCCATGGTACTCTTTACTCATGCATTTTCTTGCAAGGATTATAATTCACCATTGACCGACATAGACTTCCTCTCTTTATTGTTTAGATTATTCCTTCGTGAATCTTACCTTGCTTGGGTAGCAATGGCATACAACAACCACTCAAAATTATTTGCATATCATTAGGATAATGAAATATTTTTAGAAGGTATTCCTACCAATTCCCTTCATACCTCATGCCACATAGGTATGAACATTCTTATACCTGCTTTGGTTGTTAGCACCCTCTCGAATATTACCTCATCAATGGTGCTTTGTGGGGACTTTTAAATTCCCTTCGACAATATTTTAACAACAACCTCCTCATAGTTATCCTTTGCTTGAGGTTGTCCATCATTGGCAATTTTCTTTCTCAATGGCTCCAATTCCTTTCTACACATGTCATCCATCATAAATATATATTAGTTGTTAGGTAAAATAAAAATGCATGTATCATAGCATTTTAGTCAATAAAACATTTTCAGATATGTCCTAACATATCTTTATGCACTTCATTGCAGTATTCTTAATGTTTTCATGAGTGCAACACAAAAATTCTCAATTGTTTCTACAATCATACAACCATCATCTCTATGGTGTCAAACATTTACCTTTCATAAGAACACCAATTTCTCGTCCTAGAGAAAACATAATATACAACAAGAAAGGAGTTAAGATCTCTTCCCTTTTCCAAGTCCTTCTACACATCCTAGGATTTTTAGTCCAACTGAGTTATTTTCCCAAGGCCTAATTGTCTTTATTTAACACAGTTTGACCAAGACTATTCATTTAAATATTCTTATTTATTCATTCTCCCTTTTTCCAGCTGTACTTCTTCCCACAACTTCTCTTCTAAGCTTTACAACTCTGTTAAACAATTCAAAGTTCTTAGGTGAGAAAAGTGTTCCTTCTTTTCTCCTTATTTTCTTATGCAATCTACTTCTTATTGTGATCTCCATGCTTAGTTCCTTGAGAAGTATTGGTTAGGTTCACCTCAACCTTCTTGGTAAATCAACATGCTATAACAACAAACCTTTTGTTCATGATGAATCATGAACCTGAGCATTCTGCACATTATCTTTCGGTTATCAGAATGGTCAATGTTCATTTGTTAGTCTTCCACTCATACCTTTTATTTTAGAATGTAATCCAGGATTCTTATATATATATATGTGTGTGTGTGTGTGTGTGTGTGTGTGTGTGTGTGTGTGTGTGTGTGTGTGTTTGCATCTGACTAATCAATTCTCAACAATCATTAAAGTTGTGACTATGTTCTCCTGACATAATCTTCACACATTTCCTCCATAGGGAACTCCTTCAACATCCAAATTCCTTATTGCATATCATTCACTATCTGTGATAGCCTCAACCTTGAGTTAATTCAGTGATTTATCAAATATTCCATAAGGAATATAAACATGCATCTTTGTTATACATCCAGATTATTCATACACACTTATTCCTTGTTTTTTTAACTTACATCCATGATGCACTTAACCACATGCATAATCATAAATCATTTAACTTATGATGGTTAAAAATTGTTCTCATGTAGCCCTCAAAGGCTTAATCATGTTTCATTTTGTCATGAAAACAATGCATCCTTGCTTCTTTATTCTTTCATCTATTTATATTAGTCTTTTCTGAGAGAATGGAACACATTCCCCTCAAGCCATCATTCAAAACGTAACTTTCATGACTCTTCATAATGGAGTCAACCATGTATCCATGGTATTCAATAAACTTTGGCAAGTGAAATTCTTGCCTCGCATTCCACTCATCACAATAGTCATATTGTGCCTTTTGTATGCATATATTCATAGATTGTACACGTGCATCGCTTGCACTTTTAATATCATTCATACATAATTGGTATTAATGTCAGTCTTTATGTCAAGAGGCCTCACAATGCATTAACCCCATGTCCTCAATCATATACAACCATAGCCCAAAATTCATCATGCAAGCTCATTGCTTGCACCCTTTCCCTGCCATACATGCACATGGACATATCAGAGTTCCATATCCTCCTCCCAAGGACATTTCTGCCATCCTTATGACCAGCCTCATAGAGACACTCAACACTGAGTTTCCCTCTCAATTGATGGCTTGTAGTCATATGATTATTTTAAGCATGTATACACGTATATGTAGGTGCATCTCTTGCACCCTTTTTACATTGATGTTTTAAATTTTAATATCAGTGTTCTTTAGTGACAAATTACAGTCACTCATATGAATATTTTCAAAGTCATAATTCATAATGATGTTTCCCCTTCTACATGGAAATAACATACAAGGGTCACTTTTTTCCTTTCTATTTTAAAAATACTTCCATAATTTAGAATTTGGATGGGTATTTATTGTGCCACTCAAGGAAGTAAGATAACCACTTCTAGTCTCTTCTTCATGCCTCAATTCACTCTTGGTCAACCGATATTTACAAGGGAATCTCTTCCTAAACTCCCTCTTATAGATTTATGAGCATACCAAGCCATATCCATATGGCTACCATACACCTCTGGATGTCAATATGATCCATTGGTTGTCCAAAGGTGTTTGATGCTTCCTTAATCATACCTTACGTCGATCTCTCATAAATCCTTACAGTCTTATCGTATTAAGGAAATACGCCGAAAAATTATCAACTTTCATTCTTGCGGTTAATTCCTGTTGTCATAAGGTCATCCTCATATAAAAGGTCTATTAGTAGACCGTACCTTACAACCCATCAGATGTTATAACATGCCTATTTTTTATGTTCAATATTTTTCCATATGCATTATTATGCATGGGCATGCCCTTGAGTTGACATGGATATACACTCCATTAGCCTAACCATGAGCTTTTGAACTTGCTCTTGTTGATTCACTTCTACCTTTATGAAGGTTTCTACCAATATATAGGGTTCCTTTTTTACTTGCTTACTGGATTATTCCAACAACAATTTTTGGTCAGTAAATTGACCTTACCATTTCCATTAATCCTCTGATCATGAGAGGTCATACACATATACTGGGTTTAATCCTTTATTAAAAAAGTAATTATTAATTCTATGGATCCTTTCAATCCATTCATCTCCAAGTATTACTATTAGTGTCCATCGACATAATCACATTCCTATGGGATTGGCCATCATTTCCGAGAAGAAATGGTAGTCTTTCTCTGCCACAAAATAACATGATTCAATGTCATTGGGTAAAATCCCAACTGAATTTTAAATCCGCATGCTTCTACTCGAGGAAATTATGCAAATGATTTTCGTTTGGCAGTAATATTATCAATAGTCTCATATTATCCTTGGTAACCCAAATCTTATGTCGGTACAACAGCACATACGATTGCATAATGAAGTCAACTTCTTTATTTGGAAACATTAGCAACATACAATGCATATTTCCAAAACATCTATCAACAGTAAAAAAAAATCATTCCTCGCTTTAGTAGAGGTTTACTAAGCCTCTTAGGAATGGGTAAAATAGGGTGTTACCCCTTAAAGTCCCCTAATAATATTTTTATATGACTCATGTATGATACCAAGCAGGCCAAGTATTATTTCCATGCTCTGTACCAATTTGTAACACACACGACCCCTAAATACGCCTTTAAGGGGTGGGACATCATAATTTTTTTTTCCTAACTATCTCAAATCCTAATTCCGGGATCTCCATTGGCTACTGCTCGCCACGAGATTTCTAGTGGTCACCACCACACTAAAATACGAGTTCTAGTTTTCAAGTTATTGCCTCCCGAAGCTCTTCAAAATTTATTAGTCAAGGGATACGTAGCATCAACCTCATACATACCATCCAAAATTCCTCGATGCCTCAAAAATCCCAATGCTCCTACATCTATGATGGAGATCCATTCTCGATCAAATCTGATGGTGGATATTCCTCCTAGTTAAGGCATGTGCCTAAGGATAATTTGACGTTCGGCGCTAAGTGCCCCTTTGTCTTCGACGCACGATACCTCCTGGAGTCCCAAAATATCTTCACATGGCCTCGGCCATTTGTTGATCGGCTCTCATTTTTCTATCTTGAACATCAATGTTTGACATCACCAACCACGTTGGCCAGGCAAGCACAAACCAGAGGTTGACACATTGCAAGGGCCAGGGGTAACACATGTCCTCATCAGGGGGTGACAAATGTCACACGCTAACATGCATAAGGTTTCTGCAAAACATCCATATCCCGGTGATATGTGGCACCTTAGTTGTGGGTCCACATCACCTTGGATGATGTCAGTGAGCCACGTCAACCCCAGACAAACAACCTTCTAACATGATTTAGATATCACGGTCGAGATCTATCCACATAGATCCATAGATATACAGTTCTCTTTGCTTCTCAACTCCGGGCTTCGGAGCTTATCAACTCACCACATCTCAAGTCCCCCCGAAGTGCCAAGTCTCTAGACTAAAGGATCTGGTGCCACACGTCCCATGTATATCGACGAATCAGATTTACTCTATTGGTTCTGAATCCGGGAGTCTTCACACTTTGAAGATTCTCATCCAAATTCCTCTGGAGTGTCAAACCTTCAGACCCTGGAATCTCATGCCACGTTTCCTCCACCCATGGAAACACCGTCACTCAACACATGGAACCCCGCATGCTATCAAAGTGACACACACATTCCCTTGATCGAATGGCTAAGAGGGGTCCCGAAGGATTCATAGATACATGGTACACATTACTTTTCTACTCTGGCCTTCGGGGGTTTTGATGTTACAACACCCTGGACCTCCTGAAGCGATCAATGTCAGGCTGACTATATCATAGATCCGATGGTTGGAATAGTTCTTGGGCATCCTCAGATCTACGGCCCAGATTAACTTCGGGCTCTGGGACTTTGGAGGATCCATCTCCCTTACGACGAATACCAAAATTCTTCAAACTCATGAAGACTGAAGGAGTCAATGAGTTAACACCTATGCTCCTTATCCAAATCCAATGGTCATGACATACCTTGGATTCTCCCGAATGGATCTCGTCTGCTCATCTTCCAAATGAAAGGATCTTCCCTTTTGATACTTAAATCTCTCTATCCTTCGTGAGTTTCGTCAGTTCTAAAAGACTTAGGTGCTAGCATGCGCTTTGAGCTCTTTCTCATGATATTAACAGACTCCTTCTCCCATGAGACTCAAAACAACTCAGAGTGTTTACATGCATACGGGAAACTATGCCCAAGGTTGACAAACTCACAATTCATTTGCTTAAACTTGAGTCGCTACAGGGCTCGAGAATTTACGTGTACATACCATATAGTTCCTTACTTTCTTAAATACATGATCATGCAAAGATAAAGGGACACAGTCTAATCATCAAGAAAACATGCACATACCTAAAACATTCATAGGATATCTAGCTTTAATTTACAGTTACAGTTCAATTACACAGGATATGAGAATACTTATGTATTACAAGTTGCAACCAACTAACTAATTGTGGGTGTGTGCATTTCCACCCAACCATAGGCTCAGAGGTATTCACTCTTAGCACTCTACCCACCCTCATTCCAAGCCATGATATCACCAGGGAATTTTTTTTTTTTCTCATAGATCCTCTCTTTTTCAGAGAAACCTGTGAGGCTTATTAGATGCTTCCTCAACATCAAACTCGTGGCCTTTCTCTTTCCTTCTGTATATTTAGGTCGTGTGTTCCCCTCTGTGCATGCACTCTTGTTTGGTGTCTCTCCTACTCTCTGTAAAGCCTCATGCATATACCTCCACTCTCTGCATGTGTATATCCCCTTTCTTCCTTTCCCATGATGGTTCTTGACCTATCTGGTTGTAATATCCCCAAGGACGAGCCCTGTTGTAATCATGTTTATGAATTGTAAATCATTTTTTGTAGGCTGGTGAGCCAAGTATTGATAGGATGGTGGGATTATTTGTTTATTAGGTCGAAGAGCCTAAGTGTTAAAGGCCAGAAGCCTATTTTTGTATATGTAATATGCAGAACATTAATAAAGATTAAACATCGTTGCGTGCAGACTGACCACAAAGAAAGAGTGATGAGGGACTAAGCTTACACAGGGTGTGTAAGTTTTAAAACTGTGAAGTAAAGCAATGCATATAGATTCTTAAGAAAAACAAAATTTAATCAATGGCTCATACACAGAGTACAAAGAGATTTTATACCGGAAACCCTCAACCGGGAAAACCTTTCTTATATTCATTATATCAAATTTCACCATTCACCATAAAATATATATAAAAAAAATTTAGGTATTTTGTAGATACTAAAACCCTAATCCCTTAATCTGGGATTAATTTACAAAACCGCTAAAAATAGAAAAATTCACTAAAAATAGCAAAAACCGCCCAAAAAACAATTTCGAGGCGCTGCCTCGGGCTACCGCGCGTTGTCGAACATTGCGCATAACTGGGGGGGGCATACCTGCAACCCCCTGGGACCCCCCTATGAAAGCGCTCGGTGCACATGACAAAAATAGCACTACTAGAGGGATTGTCAGATGCAATTGTCATATCTGACGCACCCACACACACACATGCAAAGAATATAACACATACCCAACATTCTCCCACTTGTTTTTTTCTTTGCATCTAGGGGTATAGGGGATTATATATTCAACAATACAGGGCATCAATGCCCATTGTTACTCTACACCAAGAGAAATTTTCTATGCTCACAGACTTTGTCAATGAATCTGCAACATTCTTCAAAGTGTCAACCTTTTCCAGCAACATCTTCTTTTCCTCAACCATGTCTCTCACAAAGTGATAATGAACATCAATATGCTTTGTCTTCGAATGATAAGTTGGGTTCTTTGCCAGGAATATTTCACTCTGAATGTCATAATCTAATCTCACTGCTTGTTGTGCCAACCCAATACTTGAACACAATCTTTGTAACCATACTGCTTCCTTGCTTGCATGAGTGGCTACCATGTATTTAGCTTCTATAGTTGAGAGTGCCACTACAGCCTGTATTTTGATCCTCCAAATAGGTTAAACACATACCCACTTGTAGATCTTCTGTGATCCATATCTCCAACCCAATCTGCATCAACAAATCCATATATGTCCAGCACTCTGTCCAATCCTGGTCTTCCTTGGTAGCACAATCCATAACTAGAAGTGCCATAAAGATACCTGAAGACCCTCTTTACTGTTGTCCAATGCTCCTTCCCTAGTTTTGACATATACCTACTCAAAAATCCCACTGCATGTGCAATGTCCAGTCTAGTATAGACCATTTCATACATCAAACTGCCAACTACACTGGCATACAAAACATGGGACATGTCCTCTTCTTCTTCCTGTGTCTTGGGACATTGATCTGCAGATAAATTTACACCTATAAGAATAAGAACTTTTGATCGGTTTACTTCCATGCATATTAAACCTCTACAATATCGTCTCAACATATTTTCTCTGATTCAACCAGAGTTTCTTGTTTACACGATATCTTTTAATCTCCATTCCCGGAATGAAGTTAGCAGCACCGATATCCTTCATGTAAAATTTGGAGGATAGTTGTGATTTCACCTCCTTGATAACATCCATGTTATTTCCTACCAACAGCGTGTCATCAACATACAACACTACATAAATGAAGTGATTACCAACCTGCTTGGAATATACACAGTGATCAGCCCTTCTTCTTACAAATCCCAATCCAAGAATGTATGTGTCAAACTTTTGGTACCACATCCTAGGTGATTGCTTCAGACCATATAGTGACTTCTTTAGCTTACAGACCAGCTATTTCTT
>JASDQU010012008.1:107245-137267 GCA_032191745.1 Picea mariana
AGAAAACTAATAGAAGTTAACTTAGCAATAGGAGAAAAAATCTCACCAAAGTCAATTCCCTCTACCTGGGAATAACCTTTTGCTACTAATCAAGATTTGTATTTCTCCACTTTACCTTGTGCATTAAACTTCTTCTTAAACAACCATTTTCTACCAACAGATTTTATTCTAGATGGAAACTCAACTATATCCCATGCCTCATTCTTATCCAAGGCATCCATTTCTTCAACCATGGCCTTCTTCCAGAGTTTACTATCCTCTGAATTCACTACTTCTCTGACAGTTCTGGGATCATCATCAGTAATAGATAAATCAAAATTGGAACAGAAATCAGGTGGACTATACCTTTTTGGTTTCCTTTTATCTCTCACGGATCTCCTCAATAGTGGGGTATGAGGTTCTTCTTCTTCTGCTACTACTTCCTCTTCTTCAGATGATTCAGATTTTACATCATCCAACTCAAGCTCTCTTTTCTCAGGTTTGTCTTGCATTGGTAGGAATTCTTGTTTGGACACATCTTTTACCTCTTTGAAAACAACATCTCGACTGTAAATTGTCTTCTTGGTTTCTGGGTTCCAAATTTTATAACCTTTCACACCATCTTTATAACCAATAAAGATACACTTTTCAGCCTTGTTATCCAGCTTACTCCTATTTTCCTTTGGAACATGTACATAAGCATCACAACCAAACACTCTAAGATTTTGAAGAGAGGGTTTATTTCCATACCATACCTCGTGTGGATTTTTATCATCCAATGTTGATCAAGGCAATCGATTGACCAGGTAACATGTTGTACCCACTGCCTCTACCCAGAATTCTTGTCCTAACCCAACACCGATGAGCATGCTCCTTGATTTTTCCATCAGTGTCCTATTCATCCTTTCTACAACTCCATTATGTTGAGGAGTGTATGGAGTAGTCTTCTGCCTTGATATAGCACACTTCTTACAGAATTCTTCAAATTCATTTCTGCAGAATTCTCCACCATTATCTATCTCAATACCTTTATTTTCTTCTCTGTCTAATTTTCTACCAGAGCCTTAAACNTTTACCTAGGGATGGAACAGGAACAGGTCCAAACACATCATTGTGTATCAACTCTAAGATCCCCTTTGCTCTTGTAGCACCAAATGGGAATCTTACTCAATTTTGTTTACCATATATGCAATGTTCACAAAAATCAAAATCCAGAGTGCAATTAGACATACCTTTAACCATACCTTTACCGTGTAGTGTTTGAAGGCCCTTTTCTCCAATATGCCCCAGTCTTTGATGCCATAGTATGGTCTTCTTTTCTGGGACAATATTGGTTTTGTCTCCTTCATTTCTCTGCTCAGGGACAACAGAACTGTTACACCCATTAGTATAATTGCTTCCCAACAACTTGTACAAACTTCCACAACGAACCCCCCTCATCAACACCATTGCCCCTCGTACCATCTTGCAAGTGTTCTTTCCAAATACAATATCCACCCCTACATCATCCAACTGGATTATAGATATTAGGATCCTGGCAAGTTTTGGAATGTGAATAACCCCGGGGAGAGTTCTAATCCTTCCATCTTTTAGCAGCAACTTAACCCTTCCACGTCCCAAGATTTTTTTTGTCGATTCATCTCCTAGGAATATATCACCACCATCGTATTTTTCATATTCAGAGAACCACTCCCTATGAGGAGTCATATGGTATGACTCACCTGAGTCGATAAACCATACATCACGGTCTGCATGTGTTCTTGTAGATGCCAGGTAAACATCTCCTCCTTCTTCAGTGGAGGTTTTCACCTCTGTGGAAGAGGTACTATATTCATATCCCTTTGGTTTATCAACCTTCTTAGACTTGCAATCTTTCTTATAATGCCCTGTTTTACCACACTTCCAACATTTCCTCAAATATTTTCTTGGAGATTTAGATCTACCTGTAGATTTAGATTTCCCCCCCGAAGGCTTACTAGGATTCATGTCTTGGGTACGACCTCTTATAAATAAAGCATCTATGCTATGAATATCCATGTTTTTCCACCTCATCTCTTTAGATAACAAGGATGAAACTACATCTTCATACTTCAATGTAGATTGAGTGGTACTACCAATTGCTACAATCATATTATCCCAAGAGTCTGGCAAAGAACATAACAAAGTAATACACTTATCTTCTTTTGCAATCATAATATTAATAGAGACAAGTTGANGACTTACCAGAGTATTAAAGGCATTTAGATGTTCTGTCACAGAATATCCATCTTCCATCCTAAGATGATACAACTTATTTCAAAGAAACAACTTGTTTACCAAGGACTTTGATTGATACAAATTCCCCAACTTATCCCATAGTTCCTTGGTTGTAGATTCTCCTGAGACATTCAACAACACTGAATCTGCCAGGCAGAGTCGAATAGTACTCCTTGATCTTCTGTCCAACTTATACCAATCTTCCTTTGACATACCAATAGGTGGTGTACTAGTAGTTTGTTTACTAGTAGGTTGTGTACAAGTAGCCTATGTGCTAGTAGATGGTGTACCAATAGGCTCTGTACCAAGATCCACAGCGATCCATTGTTCTTTGTCTATAAGAAGGTCCTTCATCTTGAGCTTCCATAGCTCAAATTTTTTACCATTGAACTTCTCTATCTCGATTCTAGATGAGCTCGCGATTCCTCTTTCTATACTTGAATCTCCACTGCAAAATCTCCCACTAAACCCGGGTTTATCACAAACCCAAGATAAACTTGATCTATCAAGACCGAGCCAAACCCTCAACAAAAAAGGCGTCCCTCTAAAGCCAAAAATGAGCTCTAATACCACATGTAAGTTTTAAACCTATGAAGTAAATCAATGCATATATATTCTTAAGAAAAATAGAATTTAATCAATGGCTCATACACAGAGTACACAGAGATTTTATACCGGAAACCCTCAACCAGGAAAACCTTTCTTATATTCATTATATTGAATTTCACCATTCACCATACAATATATATACAATGTTTTTAGGTATTCCGTAGATACCAAAACCCTAATCCCTTAATCCGGGATTAATTTACAAAACCACTAAAAATAGAAAAATCCGCTAAAAATAGCAAAAAACGCCCAAAAAAAAAATTGGGGGCGTTGCCCTGAACGTTGCGTGTAACTAGGGGAGGGCATACCTTCCCCCCCAGCCTAAGACCCCCCTAGGAAAGCACCCAATGAACATGACACAAAGAGCACTACTAGAGGGATTGTTAGACGCAATTTTCATATCTGATGTGCCCACACACACACATGCAAAGAATATAACACATACCCAATAGGGGGTAAGGAAAAAAGGGACTGAAAGGTTGAAAAGAGGGGCTAAGATTAGGGGCTTAAGTCCTTGAGAATAATATTTTATTACTAGTCTAAATATATGTGAAAAAATATGTTTGGGAGTCAACGCATGCAGCTCCAATGTGTGCAAAAAGGAATGCATGCAGCTCCAGGAAGACAAGTGTCGACCTGGGTGCATGTGGTTAAAAACGGAAACGTCATCTAAGTTGGGGGTTGGTCCTCCATTCTTGCATCTGTCTGTCTGAATCATGTTGCTATGCATCAGATATTTGTGTTGATTCCTGGTCATGCAACTCTGAAACTGGTGTTACCTGAATCGTGCATTGTCTTAGTGCCATGTTGTCGTTTTCTACCGTCTAAACCGCTTGAGTTTGTGTTCGACCTCTTCATTGATTCAAGCCTATACGCTCTTACAAAGTTGAGTCTATACCAGAACTGTCTTTGGGTTGTTGCCTTCTATTTCTCAAGTGGTTTTGACCATTTGATTTTGCTGCTATCCTCACTGTGTTGGAATTGATTCAAAACTGGCTGAAGAACCGAGTTTTCAGGACTGTGGTTGAAGAGGCAAGATGGCAGGCCTGTGAGAAGCTCTCTCTAGGTGAGAGAGTCTGTTGGGAAGTGGTTTTCTCCCAGAGAGAGTCCAGCACCAGCTACGGAGCTCTAAGAATTCCTGATTTGGTCTGTTGCCGAGACCCAAAGAGGGAGGTGAAGCACCGATGGACTATGCTTGTGAAAGTGTATACTCTCATGTGGAACAGGAATGTGGGGAATGACAGTCCATGAGTAGTGGGTGTAAGAAGGCTCCTGGAGACAATCCTTCCAGTTGCTCTCTGTATTTTTCCTGTAACCTCAGCCTAGCCTAGGATTCCCTTGCCCGGTGGAGCTTAGTCCTAGCTTGGGGGTGACCTATTGTTGAGAGTGATGAGCAGCGTAGTCTAAGGTTGGGAGGTTCATGGAAGGTATGCACGCAGTTGGTGGTGTATCACAGTTTCAAATATAAGTATCATTTTGTGTTTGAATTCTATACTTAATTAAAATGCATGTCTGTTATGATTGTAATATTATCATGTATTCTGTTGCAATGATATTTTTTGTTAATTTTGTTTAATTCTGTACGTTAACAGTAATACCGTGATTACTCTGTATTGTTGGTTAAATTTCCATAAATATGTTAATTAGATTTAATATGCATGTTATATATATAAGTATGAGAATGTTTCTACAAAGTAGTGTTTCCCGACAAGTGGGTTGATGGTCTAGGACGTTACAAATTGGTATCAGAGAATATTTTCAATGTTGAGCCTAGATGGGTCGGATAAGTGGCATTTGGACCCAAGGTTTCGAGTGGAAATGGTGTTTGGAGGAACCAATTTCAAGCCTTAGATTGTTTCTAAGTGACAGGGGGTTACATTGGTCGTGTTACGAAGCTCAGGAGGAGTAGCGGTAGAATAAAACCACAGTCGGTGTGGTTGTTGGCCCTTGACCAAGTTTTGAGGATCCTTGGTCATGTTTGACCTATTTTTGGGACTTCGACAGGATGTCGAAGGCATAGTGAAAGACAAAGAGGAGATCACGGGATCTCAACCCCTTTTTAGGGCCTTTTTGGGTTTTCGTCTTATGTAATGGGTATGGGGATGTTGTCCCATGGGTTTACCCATGCTTAGGCCTATTTTGTAATGTATAAATAGAACTCTAGGTGATGTAAGAAGTAGTGAATAGTGAATAGTAGTGACTAGTCTGTTGCAAGTGTGCTAAGTATTGAGTGATAATTTCTTTGTGCATATTGTGTGAGGCTTGCAGAGCTAAGTGCAAGTGATTGTAAGAGAATGTGGAAGGATTTGTGTTATAACTCAAGGAAGGAGGATCTAGCGAGGTGCGCATATCTCCTATCCTCTGTGGATTTGATTTTGAGGCTTTGTGCATGTAAGAATATTGAAAGAAGCTAATAAAAAAGACGAAGAGTTGGTGGATGTAGCCCCAGGGTGGGGGTGAACCACGTATATCCTATGTTGTGAATGCTTTGTGATTTTGGTTGTTCTTTTGTTTATGTGATTCAATGCTTAGTGCGATTTTAGATAATAGATGAATCTGATATGATAGTTTAGTGTTGAATAATGTGAATGAATGCTAGATCTGATCTCTATTTGTATTCTTAGTGCTTGAATCTATTGGATCTGCGTGAATACTGTGTTGTTAGGGTTTTGGTTGCGCTGTGAACTAAAGTTGAATATTAATGAACTGTAATAACTAAGTGCTCTATTAAGGTGTTACAATCATAGATCTATGTCTCAGCTAAGGTTGCAGACACTGGAGTCCTACAACCACTCCTACTTCTACCTCGAATGAGACTTCAGTTGCTTCACAGGTGTTGCCAAAAGGGTCGGTAGTTAGGATTTTGTTGGTGCGTTGTTGTATAATTGAACCCTAGGTCTGCCTCTGTGCCAACAAATGGTTCTATTGTTGGGACCTGAAACTATGATTGTTGGGAACTGAGGAAGAAGAATCTTTGTGCAAAGATCTGACCTGAAACTGTGATTGCTAGGAACTGAGGACAGGAAATAAATCTCTGTGCGTAGATCTGTTGCTTGACTTGCAAAGATCTATGCTAAGGAAGGAGGTAGATCTGAAGAAAAGAGGTAAGATCTGAACACTCTGTGCTCTGATAGAGGTAAGAATAGTGAAAAGTTTTAGATATGGAAGCTTTGGTCTCTGCCGAAAGTAAGATAAGTGGAAATTTTTGTTTCAATAATATGGATCTAGGTATGTTTGATAAATTATGTCCTAGCCTGAAAATTAGGGCACAGCTAGAAGAAAGAATATTTGATATGAGTAGATCTGATAAAAATAGTGAAAGATATGTTATTCCTATGCATATAAAAAATGTTTGGACTAATAAATGGATGCAGGATCCTAGAAATTTTTTTTTGCAGGTTAGCTACCATGATCCTAGTACACAGTATAGGAAAGGATGGGGATCATTTAAGAGAAAGAGAGGATTAACTGTTTGTTACAGTTGTAGAATACCAGGACATCTTGCTAAGGAATGCCCTCATAGAAGACCCAGTTGTCTTTGTTGTAAAGCTATGGATCATGAAGTTTTGGATTGCCCTAGAATGATTGCTAAACTTGAAAGAATGAATATGAGACAAGAAGACCATGAGAAAGGTCAAGACACTAAGACCATGGCAGAACCCCAGAAAGAATCAGAAATTGTATTGCTACAAATGAAAGAAACCCTGAATGACCACCGAAATATCAACTTATCAGAGATCTTTAAAGAAAAAGAGTACATAGAAGCAAGAATAGGAGAGTTTAACATTGATTGTGTTATGGATGAAGAAACAGAGGTGAATATGATGACAGAAAGAACTTGGGAAACTTTAGGAAAGCCTACTATGATTCCTTCATTGGGGGGAATAGGATTATTTAGAGGAAATATGATAACCCTATGTGGAAGACTTACCCAAATATCTATGAATACTCATGGAAATTTGACAGAAGAATATTTTGAGGTTGTTAAAATTATTGAGAACAACACCCCATTTGCTATATTACTAGGAAAACCTTGAATTGAAAGGGATCAGGCAAGAAGGAAAGAAGAAGAAGAAAGAATTAAAATATTTCATGACTAGGAGGATCGCAGACTTGATTGAAGAATAGGAGAACAGATCGAAGCTATTTAGAACCAAAAACTTGGATGTCGAAGTTGAAATAACACAAGAAGACTCACGGAAGACTGAAGCACCTACCCCTGATAGAGAAGAAATATTGCCCCTAAATCCTAGGAAAGAATGTCAACGGGACGAAGTTAGTATGCCAAGAGGAGATAAGAATCAGAATGGAAAGAGGAATACTGAGATGAATCTCACTGGAAAGAAGGCTAGAAAACTAAGTAAGAAGAGATCAAAGATCAAAAATTTACACAAGGTTCCAGAGGGAACTTCATGGAAGGAAATTTTTCAAAACTGGAACTTCGTCGGGATAGCAGAACAACACCACATGGCACTTTTCCATGTCGAAGAAATATAGCCGTTGGAAACAATATAACCATTATATTGATGCCCCGAATGGGTAGAATGACATTTGTGTTCAGAAGGCTCGCCATCAGACTGTTAGTACCGCATTGTAACAGACAGAACTAAATTAATGAAGGATTCTCGCCCATTAGAGATATTTCTTCACAGTTATCTAGTTATTTCATCGATCCTTGCACTAAGAACACTTTTTCCAAATGTGATTATCTGAGCCCATAGATCAGTTGATTTTTCACAGTTATCATCGAGCTATCACCATCTGTCCTGTTGAATTGAGTAGTTACTCTTCAAACCTAACATATTCAACCACGAGCGTGTATGTCTGAAGAACTTAGCGTAGTTGAAGAGTCTTTGAAGGAGTTCCTCATCGACCTCATGACTAAAAGAGTAATTTCTATGTCTATGGTTGTAAAATCACCATTGACGAGAGGAGTAAAAGCCTCTCCGTCGACCACTCACGGATCTGGACGATCCCGAGTCGTCATATAAAAGAGAACCAAGAACAGAGATGACCTATAAAATGCGAAGCTAATCCCAACCATCTTACCCGACTACATCCCGCCTCTGGCCGACGCTGTGAGTCACTGTAATGTGCCAAGATATTTTGATTACACCATGGTTACTACGTACCTCCTAAACGGGATATGCGCAGTTAAAGAATAGCAGGACAAGATCGCAACATTGAAGTTCAGCGAATCAACCTAGGAGACCACAAGAACCATAGTATGCTTGCCTCGTATAAATACTTGACCAGGAAAAAAGGGAAGAACTCGAAAATAATCCCCTAGCCATGGACGATGAACCTCGTGTAGTCCACCCTGTTGAATGTAATGAAAATCCCACACTTCAGAAGGAACCAAGAGGTTAATGCCTATGTTAAGCTCCTTCTCTAATGTTACCATGGTGGATAGTTATGGATAGACTAATGTATCACAGTCGATCCGATGATGATCCATAGGATCACCGGATTAAGTATGCAAGGACCCGACCCACAGGACTTGTATCTGGGGAAAGCCACAGATCATGCATTAGCACAGGAGATCAAAGATATCTATGGTGATGTTGAGAAGGGGATGCGAGGCTACAAGGTAGCTTCCATCCAGAATGGTGCAATGCGCCTAGAATGCCAATTAATTGCAAGAAAGATAGTAAGTACGAACAAACCCATGCAGGTCACGGGGTTTTTCATTGACTTCGCAAGGAAATGCGTGGAAGGCCTACAGATGAACTGGGTGAAGTACCTAGTTAATCAGTTGGAATTATACTGTCACGAAGCACAGGATCAGGGCTATGAGTTCCACTTTATCTGGCTCCTGATCCTCATCGTGTTTATTGCTTGGGAGATGCCAGAAGGTGCGACCTTCTCGGACATTGAGCCGCTCAAACCACTTGCTGCAAAGTTCACCATGCTCTGGTACTCGAGCGATATGGGAAAATAGTGGCAGTCAAATGCAGTCTTTCACACATATTATCTCCAACTGAAGAGGGATATCAAAGATGAACCTCACATGATGCCAAACATGCTACAGTGGTTCCGACCCTTCATGAAGTTCCACACAAATCAGCACTTCATCTATATAACCGCGTGAGCAGATGAGCATAAGAAGGAGATTCAGTCATACTACAAGCTCACAGAAGAGGACCTCGAGGAGATAACTAAGGATTGTTCAGCAGACCTCCTTATCCCCATTGATCCTGCAGAAATGTTTGACCACAAAATTGACAGCTTGGAGGCCACTCACAAAGAACATGACACACCCGAAACCAGCAGAAGGAAGAAGACCATAGAAGTCCAAGATTTAAGCAGCCCATCAGAAAAATCTACTTCAATATCACCTGGCCAAGGGGGTGATGACGAAGTAGAAGAGATAAATGGAAAATAATATGAGAAGAAGAAAGGTGAAGTAATAGTGCCTAGAGATGAGGCTAATCCCTTGAAGAAGATGAAGGTTTCTTCCTCAAAACCTTCTTCCCAAAATAAATCCAGAGCCACATTGACCAAGATGTAGACTGTGCTCATTGTTGATGACTTTAAATTCATCATCACAGTTGTAAACAATGCCTCACAGGAAATCTTGCAGAAACATGAAGCCAAGTAGGAGGAGATGTATGACAGAATCAACGTTGAGATCTAAGGGGTACAGCAGGCTCTTCAGTCCAATCACACAGTGTCCATTGTGCCCCTGCTGTCTAAAGAACCAGAGTTGGGAGATGAGCTAGCCCAACTTCGCTGACTAGCTGATGTGACCGAAGATCACCTTTGTCACGCATAGGAAGAAACAGAACAAGCCACCCAGGCCTTGAAGCAAGTGCAATAATTAGTCGTAGAACAATGTCGAGTTGTGAAGTAGGAGAAGGTTTCTCTCCAAACAAAGTTTGAAGAGGAGAAAGCACAGATTCATCAAGAAAAAGAACAGTTGCTCGCAGAACAACTCGAAGTGAAAGAAGCAGTCAACAGAGCACTTCTCTCTGTGACATTCTTAGAGCCAAAGGTAGAAGACCGAGTCAGGCATTGAGTAGAATAGCTCACAGAAGCTATCCAGCAGCTACAGCAAAGAATAGAAAACTTAGAGCTCTGCACAGTGCCTGACACCCTGCAGGATGTGAGGGATCAAAGAGATGCAACTGCTCAAAGCACAGTTGAGAGAATAGAGGCCCTTGCAATGGAATGTAAATAAATAAGTGATCGCAGTGCCCAAACTTATGAGAAACTCATTGAGAATCCAGAACTGAAGGCACTGGAGTCACAACTCCAGGAGGTGAAGTAGCAAGAAGAAACAATACAGGCACAGTTGAAGCCCTTATCAGTTGTTGAAAGGATGAAGCGATCCCAAGAGTAGCACACTGCTCAATAGTAGGCCCATATCATTGAGAGAAGAGTCATGGAAATGAATTAGAGGCTCCAACCTATACAATATGAGTCTTGACAACTATTCTCATAGATCGAATGTCGAGGAGGAGGACTGGAGAAAGTCGTCACTGCGGCTGAACAGTGCTTAGAGGGACCTGTCAATGAAGTTGTTATCCAAGAGTTCACTGAGTAGGAGGCCATGGCACAAAAACAAGTCGAAGCAACTCAAGTCTTTTGAGGAATAATTACCCACGTCATAGGGACTCAAGATGAGTCACAGGTGAGTGTTGGGGGCCTATGGCCCTTAACCAAGTTTTGAGGATCCTTGGTCATGTTTGACCTATTTTTGGGACTTCGATAGGATATCTAAGGTGGAGCGCAAGACGAAGCGGAGATCACGATATCTTGGCCCCTTTTTAGGGCCTTTTTGGGTTTTGGTCTTATGTAATGGGTATGGGGATGTCGTCCCATGGGTTTACCCATGCTTAGGCCTATTTTGTAATGTATAAATAGAATTCTAGGTGATGTAAGAAGTAGTGAACAATGACTAGTAGTAACTAGTTTGTTGCAAGTGTGTTAACTGCTAAGTGCTAATTTATTTGTGCATACTCTGTGAGGCTTGCAAAGCTAAGTGCAAGTGATTGTAAGAGACCGTGGAAGGATTTGTGCTATAACTCAAGGAAGGAGGATCTAGTGAGCTGTGAAGATCTCCTGTCCTCTACAGAGTTGATTTTGAGGCTTTGTGCATTTAATAAGATTGAAAGAAGATAATAAAGAAGATGAAGGGTTGGTGGAAGTATCCCCAGGGTGGGGGTGAACCACGTATATCATGTGTTGTGAATGCTTTGTGCTTTTGGTTGTTCTTTTGATTATGTGATTCAATGCTTAGTGCGATATAGATGAATCTGATATGATAGTTTAGTGTTGAATAATGTGAATGAATGCTAGATCTGATCTATATTTGTATGCTTAGGTCTTGAATCTATTGGATCTGTGTGAATACTCTGTTGTTAAGGTTTAGTTGTGCTGTGAACTAAAGTTGAATATTAATGAACTATAATAACTAAGTTCTCTGTTAAGGTGTTACAATCATAGATCTGTGTCCTAGCTAAGGTTGCAGACACTGGATTCTTGCAACCACCCCTGCTTCTACCTCGGGTGAGACTTCATCTGCTTTGCAGGTGTTGCCAAAAGGGTCGGTAATTAGGGTTTTTTTGGTGCATTGTTGTAGCATTGAAACCTAGGTCTGCCCCTATGCCAACAGTGGTATTTGACCATAGAGAGAGAGCACTCAACACTTGGGTTGTTGGAGCCATAGGATCTATTCGGACAAAAGGGAAATTCAGTACGATTGTCAGATCTGAAGAAGGTACAGGAGGATTATCCTGGAAGCCCTTCAGAGTTCGACAATCAAGAGAAGCGGGGTGTGTGGAGGCATAAATTCCCGAAACCCAAAACCCTGAAGTCTCGAGGGAGATCTACACTGTATATCTAGATAAAATAGCTTGACCGTTGGATCAAGAAGAAGAGAAGACTGTAATTTTGGGAGTTCGATTGTCGGGAGAAGTGGGATGTGTCATTGCACAAACTCCTGAAGTCCAAAGTTCTGAAGTGAATGAGTAGACATGGTGGGGTCGAATGACGTCGCTAGTATTCCACCATGCGGAATCATGTGTCAGCAGGGTTAGTGGGTCCCGATTTTATGTAATGTAGTTAAGGGTCAGAGGACCCACAACAGCTTTGATCATGATACATCAAGATCAACGGCTAGGAGAAATTGCGGGGACCCAAGTTGCATGGAAGATAATTATCCAAGGCGGTTCTACAATCCAAACTGTGGTTTCAATGAGGGGTTATGTGTCAAAGTTAGGAGAATTGCGGAATAAAGGGTGGGTTACTCCAAAACCATCGTTGCATGCCCCCACAATTGGGAAAATGTTAAGTGATGTAAGTTAATGACATCACCTAAGGTGACGTGGAAGTGTTCAGGGTGTGTGGATGTAAAATATTCTGAAGTCCCAAAGTACTGGAACTCAAATGCCTANAAGGTTCCACAGCAAGTGTCAGTCTTTATATGATGGGTAGATGTGGACGGTTGATCTGCCCTACATCGCGAGTTCGTTAGTCTGGAATTTGGGAAGTTGTTTTGAAGTGCTTTGAAACCTCTTGAAACACAAATTCGTGAAGTGCCCTTTTTGCTAAGCGAGTGGTAAAGATCCATGATCACGTGGGTTGGGAATTAAGAGAGAAGGGGATAGAGCCCGAAGGATTGTTACAGAGCCGAGAAGAGCTCGGAAAATTCATGAAATCTTAACATTTTCTTAATTCATATTTGTTTATGAATGTTGTGGGATTTGTTAAGGAATAATGGCCTGAGAAATTTTGGTTGTCTCCATATTGTGTTTGCAGAAGTTTAGCGAGTGCCAGAACCGAGTAGAATTTCCACTGAGTGTAAAATAAATGGAAGGGACACAGAATGATTCCAATTCATAGAATGAAGCTAAAGGGATGGATGTTCATTTGGGATTTGAAGGGTCAAACTCCAATGGGCATGGAGAAGAGATAGATAAGGAAGGGCATATGATGAAGATCATTGATCGATTGCAGAAAGATGTCCGAACTCATCAAGCAGATAGCAAAAATATTAGGAAATCTCAGGATAAACAAAGTGAATTCAACTTAAAGTTGATTAAGAGCTTGGAAATAATCGAAAATAAATTAGATAAGGAGAGTGACTCAATCAAAATAGGGAGTTGCAGGATCCCTGAGAAGAAAAGAAGATCAAGAAGTGTTAGCAGGCATCGTCGTCACTCCCTGAAACACTCCAATAAGGAGGCACACAATAGTTCAAGCCCATCCCCTACCAGAAAGCACAGAATATCTAGAGTGGATGAACTAAAGGGAAAAATGAATAAGATTAATCCTCCCACATTTGATGGAGATCATAAGAAGGAGGAAGATGTGGAAACATGGTTGCTTGGCATGAGGAAATATTTCCAACTGCAGAACTATTCCTCTCATGCAAAAGGTAGAATTGCAATGTATCAACTGAAAGGAAAACCATCCATGTGGTGGGATCAGCTTGTGCAGGTACAACACATTAGAGAGAAAGATATCACTTGGAAAGAATTCAAGAAGTATTTCCAGAAGAAATACTTGACTAAAAGATACTATGACAGAAAGATGAAAGAGTTCTTTGAACTCAAGCTGGGTAGCATGACCATTGATGAGTATGAATGATTTTTTTGGAATTACTGAAGTATGTTCCGTTCATCAAGGACGAGACTATCAATATTCATAGGTATCTAAGTGGATTTCCACCTTCCATTGGTGACAAGATTCAGTATGATGATCCTAATACTATGGAAGAAATGATAAGGAGGGTGAAATTCTTGTATGAGAAGCAAAGAGAGAAGCCTACTTTTCAGAAGGCTTGGGAAAACAAGAAGAAATTATAGATGGATCAGAGGAAGAAGGGAACTAAGCCACCCTTTTTCAGAAATAGTTCTCAAGGATAGCCATCGTTTAGAGAGTCAAGGATGGCTAACATAGGAGAACAAAGGCCAAGGCAGACACCCATTTAGTGTTGGGGTTGTCAGGGGAACCATAAGTACAGAGATTGTCCCCATAAAAATGGCAAAGTGAGAGTTGTCCATAATGTTCAGCAAGTTGAAACAGTGGAGGACATGGGCAATAGAATTCCAAGTATCTACTTAGCCATGTACAACAAGCAAGTTGAATATCAGTCACACATGATTGAAGTGGAAGGTATGATTAACAACCAACCATTTAATATTTTAATTGATTCAGGGGCTAGCCATAGTTATATAGATCCTAGAGTGGTGGAAATTTTGCATTTGTTGAGAAGAAAACATGAGAAGTCTTGGTTAGTGTAGCTGGCTACAGGAACCAAGAGGAAATTCATTGAGTTAGTTAAGTCTTGTCCAATGGACATGAATGGATTGAGCACAAAGGCTAAATTGAACATTCTTCCTTTAGGTTCTTATGACTATCTAATTGGGATGGATTGGTTGGACCAGCACAATGCCATCTTGGACTGTCGTAGAAAGGAATTCACTTGCCTAGATGAGGAAGGAAATTGGAAAACAATCCAAGGAATTCTCAGAGTTGTTTCTATCAGAGAAATCTTAGCAATGGAATTGAAAAAGTTCTATAGAAAAGGTTGTCAATTATTTACAGCCCATGTGGAGGAAGCATCTAAGGATGAAGTCTCAAATATTGGAGATCAGGCGGTACTAAAGGAGTTTGAAGATGTATTTCAAGAGGTACATGGACTATCTCTGAAGAGAGATATTGATTTCTCTGTAAACTTAATTCATGGAGCAGCTCCAGTGTCGAAATCTCCTTACAAAATGAGTACACCAGAGCTGAAAGAGTTGCAATTTCAGCTTGAAGAGATTTTGAAGAAGGGGTACGTATGCCCAAGTGTGTCACCTTGGGGAGCCCCGATCCTGTTGGTGAAGAAGAAGGATGGAACGTTGACATTGTGTATTGATTTCAGACAGTTAAACAAAGTAATTGTTGAGAAAAAGTATCCTCTGTCAAGGATTGAGGATGCGAGGATATTTTTGAAGATAGACCTCAGGTTGGGATATCACCAGGTAAGGATAATGGATGAAGACATCAACGAGACTACCTTTAGAACAAGGTACATTCATTATGAGTTCACAGTGGTGTCATTTGGACTGTCAAACACACCCGTTGTTTTTATGTGTTTAATGAATGGTGTATTCAGGGACTATCTAGATAATTTTATCATAGTATTCCTGTACGAAATTTTGGTGTATTCCAAGTCAGAGGAAGAGAATGAAAAACATTTGAGGATGGTGTTGTAGGTGCTAAGAGAGCACCAATTGTATGCCAAGTTGAGAAAATGCTCATTTTATCAGGAGCAGATCCATTACTTGGGGCATATTATTTCAAAGGATGGGATAGTTGTAGATCTTGAGAAGATTGAGGCCATTAGAGAATGGTCAGCACCAAAGAATTTGATAGAATTCAGATCCTTTATGGGTCTAGCTAGTTATTACAGAAGTTGTAGGGTTCTCGAGAATAGATCACCCTATCACTTCCTTGCAAAGGAAGGAGAAGTTTTAGTGGATAGATGATTGTTATAAAATCTTTCAGCAATCAAAGAAATTATTAACCAGTGCTCCAATCCTGAGGATTGCATATCTGAATGAAGACTTGGTGGTGTGCACAGATGCATGCAAAGAAGGACTGGGAGGAGTCTTCGGTCATAATGGATTTGTGATTTGTTATGAATCTAGAAAGTTGAAAGAGCATGAAAGGAACTATGCCACCCATGATTTGGAGTTGGCAGCCATAGTGCACGCTCTAAAGAAATGGAGAAATTACCTCATGGGAAGGAGGTTCGAACTAAGAACAAACCACAATGGTATGAAGTATTTGTTTGATCAGCCAACCTTGAATGCTAGGCAGAGTAGGTGGTTGGATTTTATTTGTGAGTACAATTTTGATATCAAGCATATCAAAGGGAAGGAAAACAAAGTGGTTGATGCACTCAGCAGAAGAGTACACAAATTACATGCTACAACCATTAGCATGTACCGAACTGATATAAAGGGCGGAATTTTGGAAACTACAAATGAAGATTTGCAATACATGGAGCTGGTAGCAAAGCTACAACAAGGTGAGATGCCATAGAAAGTGGAAATTTATAAATTGGAAACAGATGGAACACTTCTGTACAAGAACAAAATTTATATACCTAATGTCCAGGACTTGAAAGATATGATTTTTCATGAAATGCATAATGTGCCATATGCAAGACACCCTGGATATCAGAAAACCGTGGCAGCAGTCAAAAGCCATTTATTTTGGCCAGGTATGAAGAAATATATTTATGAATACATTGCCATATGTATGGAGTGATAGAAGGTTAAAGATGAGCACAAACACCCAGCAGGGTTGTTGCAACCTTTACCCATTCTTGAGTGGAAGTGGGAAGTGGTGACAATGGATTTCATCATGGTATTGCCCAGAATAGGAAACCAGCATGATTCAATCATGTTGGTAGTGGAAAAACTTACGAAATCTACCCATTTTATTCCATTAAAGAATACTCACAAGGCAGCGGATGTTGTTGATACTTTTATGAAGGAAGTGGCACGATTGCACGAAATTCCCAAGACAATTGTGTCTGACAGAGACATGAAATTTACCTCAAATTTATGGAAAGGGTTATTCAAGGGGTTCGAAACGAATCTGAACTTTAGCACATCCTATCGTCTTGAGTCTGATGGGAAGACAGAGTGGGTGAATCGAGTGATAAAATACATACTGAGGATGTATGTGATGGACAAACCATCGAAATGGGAAGAATACCTACACTTGGTAGAATTTGCCTACAATAATGGGTATCAAGAATCATTGAAGATGAGCCCATTTGAAGCATGTTATGGTAGAAAGTGCAATACTCTATTGATTTGGGATAATCCAGCTGATAGGGTAGTAGTTGGACCAGAGTTGCTCAAGGAAATGGAAGAGCAGATGCTAAAAATTAAGCAGAATTTGAAACAAAAAAAGTTATGTTGATAAGAACAGAACCCACAGAGAATTTAAAGTGGGTGACCATGTTTTTTTGAAAGTGAAAGATAACAGAAGTTCCCTGAAGTTGGGAAGTTGCTCCAAGTTGGTAGCTAGATTTTGTGGGCCATTTGAAATCCTAGAAAGGATTGGGCCAATTGCATATATGCTTGCATTACCTGCATCAATGAATGTACATAATATGTTTCATGTTTCTTTTCTTAAGAAATATATACCTGATGCTAATCATGTAATTGATTGGAATGTGATTCAGGTGGAGCAAGAAGGTGTCCTGAAAGTGCATCCTATGTGAATATTGGACCAGAAAAGCAAGCATCTCTAGAATTGAGCCATAGAGCTTGTAAAGGTCCAGTGGACCTAGTACAGTCTTGAGGACATGACATGGGAGAATGAGGATGCTATGCGGGCAAAATACCCACATCGTTTTGAAGATTTTGAAAATCTTATTGATGTTGTGTGAAAGATGCACTGAGGACAGTTCAAAAATAAGGGGAGGGGATTGTAATATCCCCAAGTACAAGCCTTATTGTAATCATGTTTATGAATTGTAAATCATGTTTTGTAGGTTGGCGAGCCAAGTATTGATAAGATGGTGGACTTATGTGTTTATTAGGCCGGAGAGCCTAATTGTTAAAGGCTAGGAGCCTGTTTTTGTATATGTAAAATGAAAAACATTAATAAAGATTAAGCATCGCTGCGTGCAACCCGACCACGAAGAAAGAGTGATAGGGGACTAAGCTTCCATAGGGTGGGTAAGGGAAAAAGGGGCTGAAAGGTTGGAAAGAGGGGCTTAAGTCCTTCAGAATAATATTTTATTATTATTCTAAAGTTGTGTGACAAAACATGTTTTTATCCTAAGTCCTGGGAGAGGCAACGCATGCAGCTCCAACATGTGCAAAAGGGAATGCATGCATCTCCAGGAATACAAGTGTCGACCTAGGTGCATGCAGTTAAAAATGGAAGCATCAGTTGAGTTTGGGGTTGGTCCTCCATTCTTGTGTCCATCTGTCTGAACCATGTTGCTATGTGTCTGATCTCTGCATTGATTCCTGGTCACACAACTCTGAAACTGGTGTTACCTGAACCGTGCATTGTCTTAGTGTCTTGTTGTCATTTTCTTCCATCTGAACCACTTGAGTCTGTGTTTGACCTCTGCATTGATTAAGCCTTGTCACCTGTGTATCCTATGAGTCAAGCCTATCCACTCTTGCAGATTCGAGTCCGTACCCAAACTATATTTGGGTTGTTTCCTTTTGTTTCCAGAGTGGTGTTGACCATTTGATGTTGTTGTTATCCTCACTATGTTGGAATTGAGTCGAAACTAGCTGAAGAACTGGGTTGTTAGGCCCGTGGTTGAAGAGGCAGGTTTTTAGGCCTATGAGAATCTCTCTCCAAGTGAGAGATTCTGCTGGGAAGTGTTTTTCTCCCAGAGAGAGTCCAACACCAGCTACAGATCTCTAAGAATTCTTGATTCGGCCTGTTGTCGAGACCTAGAGAGGGAGGTGAAGCATCGATGGACTGTGCTTGTGAATGTATATACTCTCGGGTGGAATAGGCATGTGGGAAATGAGATTCCATGAGTAGTGGGCGTAAGAAGGCTCCTAGAGAGAATCCTTCTGGTTTCTCTGTGCAGTTTTCTTGTAACCTCAGCCTAGCCTAGGATTCCCTTTCCCGGTGGAGCTTAGTCCGAGCTCGGGGGTGACCTACTGCTAAGAGTGATGAGCAGCACGGTCTAAGGCTGGGAGGTTTGTGGAAGGTATGCACGCAGTTGGTGGTGTATTACAGTTTCAAATATAAGTATCATTATGTGTTTTAATTATGTACTTAATTAAAATGCATGTTTGTGATGATTGTAATATTATCATGTATTTCGTTGCTATGATATTTGTGGTTAATTTTGTTTAATTTTGTACGTTAACAGTAATACCATGATTACTCTGTATTGTTGGTTAAATTTCCATAAATCTGTTAATTAGATTTAATATGCATGTTATATATATAAGTATGAGAATGTTTCTGCAAAGTAGTGTTTCTCGGAAAGTGGGTTAATAGTCGAGGATGTTACATCAGTTCCTTCTGTCAGATGGAAACTCGGGTCAGCATGGGTATACAGGACTCTATGGTAATTTGGGTCGATAGCCTCATGTCTCCTTAGCCAGACCATGCTTCCATTCATGGGGGTGGTTGATTATTCAACCACCTTTCCTTCCTTCATTAATTGATTCCTCTCCTTGGGATATGGAGGGGGTTTGTTATTCCTAACAAGGGGAAATTTGGGGTCATTTGACATAATTAACCCTATCTTATAGTTTTCCATTCATTCCCTTTGTTATCCCTTGACCAAGTTTTGAGGAAACATTGGTCGTGTTTGACCATTTTTGGGACTTCGAAAGGTTGGTAGAAGATGAGCACCCAGGTGGAGTTGAGATCGCGGGATCTCACCTATTTTGTGGAATTTTGGGGATTTTAGGGTTTATGTAACGCGTATGGGATGTCATCCCATGGGTTTACCCATGTTTAGGCCTTTTTTTAATGTATAAATAAGTAGAGAGGAATTAGAACGAAGACGGTCTCAGTTGGCTTTGTGTAAGAATATGTAAAGGCTGCTAAGTGCGAAGAACAATTCTTGGATTTTTTGCATACTATGTGTTGAGACTTGCAGAGCTGAGTGCAATTCATTGTAAGAGGATTTGTGCTACCAAGGATTTGTCTCTATTCCTTGACCTAATTTTGAGGAAGGTGGATCTAGTGTGCTATGCACAGATCACCTATCCAGTGTGAGGCTTGGCTCTATGGCTCTGTGCACAGGAGTATACGCATGTAAGATATTGCAGACTAATAAATAAGAAGAAGAATAATAAGATGGTGGATGTAGCCCCACACTGGGGTGAACCACGTATATTGCGTGTTCTACTGTGCTTTGTGCAATATTTCTCATGTTGTTTATCTTCTTAGTTCACTGATCTTGATGTATGATAGATATATCTATGGATACTTAGTGCTTTATAATATTTGAATGCTAGGTCTGAGTTGATGTTATGTGATAAATGATTATATGTGCTTAATCTTTATTGCTACTGTGTTGATTTGTAATTAGGTTTTAATTTGTGATGTGAACAGGACTTATGAACTAATGCATATTGATTGGCTAAGTTCTCTGTTAAGTGTTGTAATCACATATCTGTGTCCCAGCTAGGTTGTAGAATCCTGATTCCTGCAACCCCCCCTACCTCTATCTCGGGTGAGACTTTGTCTGCTTCACAGGTGTTGCCGAAAGGGCCTGTAGTTAGGGTTTTGTTGGTGTGTTGTTGAAGCATTGAACCCTGGGTCTTCCCCTATTCCAACACCCTTAGTGATATCATGGCCAGTACTTCAAGGATTCACCCCCATAGTCAGTCATTGGAAATATAAACAACATGCATTTACATCATTCACATGCCATAGCATGGTAATCGTAATTAAATATTAATTACAAGCTGGGGGAAACATGGGTATTACATCTTGACAATTACCTCAAAGGAAAACTCCTGAAAAATTGATAACCACCTACAAATCATCCCTTCTAAGAAAATATTATTTACCAGATATTTCAAATCTAAGTGTTCAGTAAAGAATTTGAAATGAACTCCTAAAATATAGTGTCTAAAATTTTACAAAACATATACCATGGCCAAACCTTCTCTTTCAATGGTAGTGTAGTTGTGCTTAGACTGAGAAATATTTCTACTTGCAAAATAGATGGGGTGATCCAGGTTTCCTTCACCATGTTTTACAAAGGTCAGACCCAAAGAAATTCCAGAATTATTGATGTGTACATGAAATTCCACCTTCCAATCATGATATATCACAATAGGGGAAGTACTCAACTTTTCTTTGAGAATGTTGAAATCTTGGTCACACTCATGTTTCTAGTTAAAGACTTCATATTTCTTCAATAACTTCTCCAGCAGGGAAGTTATGCTTGTGTAACTTCCGATAAACCTACGATAATACCCAGTATAACCCAAATTTGACCATATATTCTTAGCAGTCATAGGAGGAGGCATGTTAAGAATAATGACAACATTTGTAGGATAAACCAAAATTCCTTCCCTTCATACTATATGTCCCAAAATATTTCCAAAGGGAACACAAAATATACACTTCTTTAGGTCTAGATATATTTGTACCTGTCTACAAGAGTCAAACATTAACCGTAGTAAACTTATATGCTTCTTTAACAAACTATACACCATCAAAACATCCATATGCACCTCAAGGAACTTGTGAATAAAATATCGAAAGGCAGCAATTGCAATCCTGGAAAAAACAACATGAGAATTCTTCAGTCCAAAGGGCATAACATTATAATAAAACAAACCCCATTCGTTAGTAACAGTGTTATTTTTATTTTCCTCTTCCATGATCCAGACTTTATTATACCTTGAGAAACCATTTGTGAAGGAATGAGCTTCATTTCCCACCACCAGATCAAGGAATTCATCGTTAAAGGGAGTAGGAAAATGGTCGTGTAAACAAGTTAAGTTCAAAATTCAGTAATACACATAGACTCTTATGTCATTAGTACTTGTAACATACCCAACCACTCACAGGTTGGCCACGCTACCTCAAAACTCACTTTTGAACTAGTTTATAATTCTAATAATGTTTTAATTAATAAAGAGGCATGAAATGTTCACATGCATAGATCAATATTCATGCTAAAACATAAAATAAATCAATATAATACCATACACAAAAATAACTAGCAAACATGCACATTATAAACATGAATCTCACAGATAGTGATTAATACACAACAGAATAAATACACAGGTAAATAAAAAAATGACAGAGAGCACTTATCTTTAATGAAACGAATCACCAACTAGCTACAGACTAAGGACATTCCACCCAATCATAGACATTATTGTTCCAAGTCTCAACAACAATTTCACCCCCGAGTCAGGGATATGAATCCACAAGGACGGTTCCAGAGTATCACTCAACTTCCCAACCTAGTCAACACTCAAGCTCTCATGGAATTCTCAACACACACAACAATCCAAGGTACACCATCTCTCTTCTATCCATCCTGCACAACCCAAGAGAATGGATCCCCTTCTCTACCACACAGTCCCTCAGGCTATCCACCTCCTTCTAGGGATCCAGTGCATCTGGTCAAGAATCTCCATGTTGGGATTCTCAGGATTTGTAGTTGTGAGAAAAAATGAACACATGACAAAGCATCTCAGACATGCATGCATTAATTCATGGCTAGAATACACCAGCAGTCATTACATCTAGAAAAACCATGGCTTCTCTCAAACAATTTGTGTTTCTTTCCCAATCCAAGATCAAACTGAATGAGGAATGACGAGTTGGTGAAAGAATGAATGGAGAGAGAAAAAAAATGAAAGGTGTGAATAATGAACAATGAACAATGAGTGAGTGAGTGAGTGAAGAAGAACCCCCAAACATCCCACAAGATGATTTTATATATTTCTTGGAATTAAAGAACCACATGGCCTTCCCCCAAGAAGCTCATGTAACTGATATTCTCCATTAAAACAAAATTGGGTAAATAAAATATAAAATAAATACTTATCCCCTCAATCCCCCTCTCTTGTGGAATCATATCCCCCTATAACTTTTGTCCTTGTTCATCTAGCATCCAGTGATGTATTTATTATTAATAATGATCAAAACATTACATTTCCTCGGCACACTGGCCTCTTTTAATTGTTTGGGCACTCTATCCTTTCATAAATTAACAAAATACATTATTTAATATGGGGCTCAAAACCAGGGTATTACATTCCCTTACCCCTTATTTTGGCATTGTCCTCGGTGCATATACAAAACATAAATCAAAATTTCAAAATTTATTCAAAAGGTTGTGGGTACTCTGCCTGCATGGAATCTTCGTTCTCCCAAGTAGCATCTTAAGGACCATAGAAGGTCCACTGGACTTTTACTATCTCTATAACTCGATTCTGGAGCATTTTGACTTTTATGTCCAATATTCACAGAATTTATGTTCCTAGTTCTGAAGAACTTAGGAATTTGGTATTAAAAGAAATGCATAATGTTCCATATGTCGGACATCCTGGTTACTAGAAAACAATTGTAGCAGTAAGAAGCCAATTATTTTGGCCAAGAATGAAGAAAGATGTTTTATGATTACATTTCCAGATGTATGGAATGTCAATGAGTGAAGGTTGAGCATAGGCACCCAGGTATGTTCCAGTACCCTTATTTTTCATTATGATGATAAGGATAATCCATTCGACCTCATCAACATGAAATATTAACATCATGTCAATCTCCTTCTTAACCTTTTCCTTGAATCTAGGATTTAGGTGATATAGTCTGTGTTTGACTAGATTAACATCAAGCTTTAGTTCTATGATTTGAATTTCTCCTAAATCTCCTCTAATCCCTTTTATCTCTGAAAAACTCTTAGGAAACATATCCTCATACTCATGCAATAGAGCCTGTATTTCCGTCATAGTTTTATCATCCCAATAGTCTCCTATATATGCCATATTAGGATGCTCCTCACTCTCAATATTCACTTTTCGCGATTTCAGAGGCTGAATGTATGAGATACTAGTATCACTTGATATAATATCCTTAACTTCTCTTGTTTCTATGGATTCTTGAAAGGTTAAATGTTTGATATCCTCCAACTCCCCAGGATTTCTAGGGTACTTGTCAGCCTTATTACAAACCATGGGTATGTTTGCAAGAGATGGATAAAAAATATATGCAAGCATATGTTCATGCTCATAATAGACTGTAAGTGGATATTTAGGCTTAAATTCATTCATTACTAAACAATATTTTCTTGATTTGTTGTAGCATAGTTTTGATTTATGAAGACTTGCTAGAAAAAGAGAAATCACGACAGAACTGACCTTGCAACACCTTCCAACATGCATTTTGTCTTCAAGTCTCCTCATGCACATACCAAGCCTTTGGAACTGTTCCTAGAGAATGAAATAATTGATGTTTTCACAAATAAGAGGGAATTTACGGAGCTTTCCATACTTTAAGACAATTCTCAATAAGTTCATTTGGATTTGATAGACCATCGTACATCTCCAAGGATAGAATATGACTCTTCTTCTTCCAATCGTTACCCAATTGGTCAATTTTCGCTAGCAAAGGAAATCGGTGTTGTATAGCGAGATTGAATTCATCCCAATAAGAAAGATATCCTTTGAGAGTATCCCACCACCTAGCTGGGGAAGACTTCAAAGTTAAGTCAAGTGTTGAAGTTATCTATCCTACCACAACCTTATCCTCCATGTCAATGAGAAAGTTGTGCAAATCCAAGGTTCCATAATATGTTGGATAAGCATTGATCTTCGTTTGAATCCATCTTGCTGATATGAAAGTTGTGCAACTCCTTGAAAAATTCTCATACTTGCCTTGATGCCAATAATTGAATGCTTCTTCAGAGTCTTCATCGGTTGACTAGACACTCCTCCACCTAACTAATCCATCTGCAGTGGGATTGATGCAATCATCTTGTTTCCCTGCAGTAAGAGCATACAAATGAACAATGAAGTTAGCCTCCATATTATCATATATTGGTTCAGTGTACCTTAGACCTTGATAAGGATCTAGTGGTTGAGTGACCTTCATGCCATCTAACTCAAAATTCATAGTTTCCTTTTTAAGATCAATTATAGCGTAGTTTTTGTAGGCCCAATCAATTCCTAATAGAGATGGATAAGAGTCCTTCTCCCCCATTATCTCAATGACATTGAAATCAACTACTTTTTTGATTCCATCCAAATCTACTTCAACACTTTACAGTCTCCCTATAGGATAAATGCAGTCTTGATTCTCCATCTACAACTAGATAGGGAAATATAGTAGCTTGGAATTTCCCATTGCTTCCTAAGTATTATTTGGAAATATGTTAACATCGGAGCCTAAATCCATCATAACATCTTTGATTTCATAGTCATCGATATGAGAATTCAACCTAAATTCTCGTCCATTTATCCTTTTCCTCATATGAACCCTAATTGCATTCGTTTTTGGAAGGTTCGCGAAAATAAAATCCTCTGGGTTTCCTTTAGCTCCCAAGGCCACATTGATTGTGTTCCACAACTTCTCAATAATTTGTTCATCATCCAAAATATATGAAAATAGTTGATTCCAAATATCAACATCCTTTTATGACTTAACCAAGGATTCCATCTGAGAAACTAATTCTCTAACGACCCTCAACTAATCAGGACTCAGTTTATAACTCATTTCTGCAACTACAGTTGTTGGAGGACTAGGCATCTTTCTGAACATTTCTACTGCATTCTTAAATAATTCTTTCTACCTTACAAGATCATACTTGGTATTTTCTAGTACAACCTTCTGAATTTTTATTTGATGAGGGCTCCTTGCATCAACACTAGCCTTTTCTCTTCCTCTGTTGATGATATTAATATTAGGCCCACCTCTTTCAGCCATGGCTCGAGGTTCAAAATTTATCATATTGGGCCTTCTTTTCTTGGAATGATCTTCCCATTTAGAAATCAGATCTGGAAAGTATTTAGTAGCATGAGTTTTATTCCTACAATGTGCACACCAAGGTCTTCTTGGAAGTGGAAAGTCTCTCACCAAGTCTCCTTGCTCATAAAAATTGTAGCAGTGAATAGGTTCTCTTCTTCCAGCTCGTCAGAAAAGGGAGAACCATAGAACATATATAGTATTCATCATAGGTGTGTACTTATGTAAAATGGAACAATGCCTTGTTGAATGTCCATGGTTATGACAGATCTCACAATATTCATTACTCTGACCCCCTTGATTAGGCGAAAATGAAGATACTATACAAGTCCATGAAAAGGTGCAATATAAGCAACCTGCACAACTCCTCCTATTGGTCACACTAGTGGAGGAGCCATATTATAGGGCCCTATACCCCTCAATATTGAACATTCATTTTGTACATTACCTTCTATGTAGCAACCTGTACACTAGAATTGCAGTCGACCTACTTTAGGAAGGGTCAACTCTTGAATTTTCTCAGTTAATGCAAAGATTTGGCCCTCCAATTATGCAATAGTATCATTTTTTGGAGGCCTCATGATTCTTAATTTCCCTGGGTAACCTACCATAGCCTCGATCTTCATAGCTTGCTCCAATGCTTATCCCAAAGTATATATCCTTTGTTGAGTTAAGGGAATACAGGTTAAAGGTAACAACCCCTGAATGAACCATTCTCTATGATGATTCTCATGGATAGGGTTTTCTAATTTCCCCATCACATCCTTAAACCTTTGGTTGTATTCCCAAGAAGACTCACCGTCTCTTTTCTTTATCTCACGTAACTCAGAGAGATCTTGTTGTTCTAACTGAAGTAACCAAATTTTTTCTATAAATATATGCTTCACCTGAGCGAGCGTGAAATCTTTCTCTTGAGATCCCAACTCAATTTCCTTCATGTACCATTTGAGATCTTGACCTCTCAGAGTAGTCTAGAACTCAACTAACTTGCTTTAATCTAGACTTCTGTGAGACCACCAGATGGATTCTCATATAAACCAATGTTGTTCCACATCCTCATCCCCTTTACCCAAAAATTCAGGGTATCGGGTGAGAGATCATGCATGTTGATTCGCCATTGAGGGATTTTGAAACCCTACTAAAATGAACCCCAAAGGTCATGGTTTCGATATAACTAAAAAACTTGCCACACTTCCACTACTACTATTCAAACTTGTTGAACTTGAAAGGTTAAGAATAACATAATTTGTAGAAGGGTTTGTTGTATAAATTACCATATTTGTATATGGCACTGAGGGAATAGGTTATTCAGGGATGGCTCCTTTACCTTAAGAATTAAATTCTTTGATTTGGGGGGGTCTCGTTCATTTTTAATGTTGTGTGTATCTTTGAATGCAATCTAACATCTTCTGGTGTTGCAGGTTATGATTCTCCCACAACTTCTTATAGGGTTATGGTTGAGTATTCCTCTTCAATGGTGGTGTCTATTCTTACTCTTTCATCTATCTCTTTTGAACTTCCTTCCTCCTATTTGTTTCTTCCAGAACCTTCACCTCTTTCACCAAATCTATCCTTCAACCATTGACTATCCAATCTTCCTCACATCTGCAACTCCCACAACTCTTCTAACTCTCGCCTATGACTACTTTTAAAGTCAATCTCCCTTCATGACTGATTATATATGTTCATTACTTTTCTCATCTATTTCCTCCACCGATTTTAAACAATCACAACCTTCCTCTAACTGTGTTCATCCTTTTCACTTTTATCTCGATGATCCCCCATATCTTCTAGAAAATATTACTTTAACTAACTCATAAAACCTCTCGTAAATGACCCTCCCCCAAAACTAGGGGTTTATGTCGCCATATCAATAGAAGGAACAGGTAACATTCCTTCTTCTACTAAGAAAACCTTGATCCATAAAGGTATTTCCCGCAATATTCTTCCTCTAGATCCCTCTCTAAATATTTCTTCGACCTTTGATAAGGATTTATGATTCTCTGTATCAAATTCGGCAATGTAACCCTCCATAACAATCTCACCCAAAGGTCTAAAACTTGTGAAATCCGATGATCTAACCGGTGAAGAGTCACTAAAATTTCAATAGTCCAGTTGTATCACTTTTTGACCCAAGATTTTTACTATGGGGTTTTTTGCAGCTATTCTAACCACTGAAATACCTCTTCGAGGAACCTAACCCAGAAAATATTGTATTGATCACTAGTAGGATATGAATAGAAAACAATACTTTTTATAAACCTAAAGATTTTGTGTCGCAACTCCACTTCCTATTGTATGAACGCATCACACCATCCTTCCCACCATTTCTCAACATCATACTGATAGATCCAATGAGGCATCCTATAAAATATCACTTTAAAGCTCAGTGTTGAAAACATAACCATTTTTTGATGCAAAATCGAGACCAGGGTTCTCATAGGTTACCAGCAAAGGCATCGTTGTATTCTAGGAACGTTGGCATATTCAACCTTATGCAAGGGAAGGAGGTCTCACCAGAATCATAACCGAGACAACTGTGATGAAGTGACTTAAGGGAAATGTGACATCAGATCTAGTTTTCACTTCTTAGATTCATATATCAAATCCTATAGACATGCAACAATAGTGCTCAACTATTAAGTAGATAGGAAGGAAATAATTGCACAACATACACATAGATCCATGCATAGTATAACATATCAACAACATAAAAAAAAATTAGGGCCCAATAAATTCCATTATATAAGTAACATATTCATCAAACTGTCATACAATATACATATTTCTCATGCATCGACTTGTGCAATGAGATTTTATCCCAAATTCCCATTACATACTCAAAAACCCTATTGTGCAAGCACAGTATCATCAGAAAGTACCATTACAATAAGACATCATGATTGTACTAGCTTGATCCTAAACTTAATAGTAGTGGAAGTGTTGATATCTCATTAACTTTCCCATTCATTAGCCTCATCCTCGTCGCACTTCCTTCTTATTTATACTTTTCCTTTGCCACTTCTTGGATTCCATCTTCTGCTATCTCCTCGGCTTATTGTTGGTGCCTGATGATTTTGGGATTCTTATGTTTCTTTTCTAACTAATGCATGGCACTTTTGACTACTTATATTGTTCTTACACTTTTAGTTATCCCACAGTGTGTCTAGCCATTTATGTCGCTTTAATTATTTCCGCTGGCATGCAATGCATTCCAAAAATTTAAGCATATCCAAAACTGTAACGTCCTCGGCCATCCATGTCAGGCCACGCTACACCAGATAACTCTTTCATTCTCTCTGCAGAACATACTATAACATACCCAGTATCCAACTGAGTTATGCCACATAAATTTTTTGAACTGCATGCAATTAAAATATATACACACAGAACTCTTGCGGAAACATATATATATAACATAAACAGCCAAATACATTTGTAAATGCACAAATTCAAACTAAAATAACCATAAACATATACATGCAGCATATACAAGAAAATACCCATAAAAATAAATACAGTTATAACCACACATATGATAACCCATAAAAATAAGCACGTAAATAACAATGCAACATGTAAAGTTATCACACAATTGGCACTTATCTTGGTAAGAATGTCACCAGCTACATGCAGACCTTCCACGAACATCCCAGTCTTATACCACAATTTTCATCACTCTCAACAGTGATTCACCCCCGAGATGGGACTAAACTCCACCCAGGTAAAGGGATTCCTAACCAGGCTAAAGGCTCATAGACAAGAGGAAAGACTCTGTCTTAGGTGCCAACTCAAACTAACAACCTACAGTCCCTCATTCGCCACATGTCTGTCCCATCCAGGAAGTATGCCCCTTCTCTACTCAACAGTCCTTCGGCTTCCCCACTTCATTTCCGAGCTTCAGCAACATGCCAGACAGGAAGTCTCAGAGCACTGTAGTTGTAGTTTAGAACCTTCAGGAAATCAATTCCCAACAATTCTCTCACCCAAAGAATTTCTCATGGGCCTGACAACCCTCCTCTACAATATCCCATGAGCCTAACAACCTACCTCCTCAATATCCCACGGGCCTGACAACCCACTTCTTCATTCCATCTCCCAAGCTAACCAGATACACCAACACAAAATGGCTATGGATATAGGTTCAGGTACAGTCATGAAGATACGAAGGATAGCTCAATGGGTGTGTGCATTCTCATGGATGATTGACTGGATGACTAAATGATGGTTGGATTGATGGATATCCCGATGGAAAAATATGGGAAAATGAACTAAGTCCCAACAATATGTATGCATGTCCCCAACTTGACACTTGTCATGTTGGGAGCTACTTTGGCCCCACTTGTCCCCAACTTTATAGCTTAGGATAAAATAACTATCCATACTTTAGGATTTAATAAATATTAATATAATATTCCTTTTTGGCTTAAGCTCCCTAGCTTAGCCCTTTTCCTTAACTTTTAGTCCCCTCCCTTTCCTTAACCAGTGGAGTTTAGTCCCCCATCTCTTTTATCATGGTCGGTCTATGCGCATGTTGACGGGCGAAATTGACCGTCCGTCAACTAGAAGAGTGGATCCGGTCCGGGGTTGTCTAAATAACCCAAGCCGTTTGGGATAACCCACCCTAATGGGTTTAGCAGCTCCGTTAGCCGATCTAATTCCTAAGAAAACAAAAAAGAAAACTATTCTAAATTAACTAATCTAAATGAAAAATAACAATTAAACAAACTAA